>KV448290.1:0-47912 GCA_001658105.1 Rhizopogon vinicolor AM-OR11-026 | reverse complement strand
TTTTACGACACTGCAGCAAGTATCACAGGTGCACTCTTTAATGACCTCAACTCTATTGGTTGCAGAATCTGCCGAACAGTAAAACAAAAATGGATCTCCGCTGTTATAACCTGTGAGCGTTCCGCACTCATACATGTCTGCAAGCAGTCGTAAGCACGCATTCGCAGTTCCGCACCTCCAAAACACGCCAGGTTATGGGTACTCACTCGCATCTTTGCAGGGCCCGCCGTTGGGGTCTACTGCGGTAGCTATGCCGGCCAATGCGACAGGCATGATAATAGCGGCGAGTGAGATGAACTTCATTGTTGCGATTCAAGAGAGCTGGATGATGTTTTTGTTATTAAAGTGGAAGCTATTACTTCGCTTTTATACACAGCTAGTACCGGTGGTGACTCAGCCAATTTGCATGTGCGTCCGACTAAACATTACATCCTAATGCATTGCGGCGACGGGGCCATTCATTCTCTTGACGGGGCTAGGTTGAGCTTGTTTTTCAACACACGACTCCACGACTTGGTACTCCCTTCTCCATGTGGGCAGTTTTCAGGCAGACTTGGTTTACTTGTATGGTCTCCGATTAGCGGACCATATAAAAATAACGGTATGGAATGACGCGCACCCCTTTGGTATTCAACATCAAAGTTCGAAAAAGTTTTACTTTGTCCAGTACGCCCGCTCATGACGACGTATAAAAATTTTACAATTCACCTTTATTGCAGGGCTTTCCACGAAACGCTCGCAGATCACTTGCTCCTTGAAGTGACATTGTTCAATAACCCTCTCAGGCTTCAAGTTGATCAACATCATGTATAGCCCAAGAATTTTCACCGTCCGTGTACGAAAGAGCCTAGGTAAGTTGGGTCGAGATAGTGTCCAAAATCTGCTATCTGCGGACAGACTCACCTGCCCACTGGCAAATTTCACATCAGTTATTTTACGGACAGACATGTAGTTGGGGAGCCGCAAGGGACCTCGATCCACACAACTACAATTCCCAATGACCTCGACTTCTCTATCCGACGAGCAGGAATACAAAAACGCATAGCCGTTATTATAACCCGCGAGTTGTCCGCTCAGGGTCATATTGTCCTGCGAATGGCCATATACACGCGGCGGTCTGAGATCCGCACATCCAGACCACGATAGACTGATGGTACTTACCACGGCTGCCCACAGGGTGTGCTATTGGTGTCAGTTGCCGTAGCTATGCATTACTGCGGCAGACGTGATTATAGTGGCGAGTGCGATTAAAAGGACTTAATGCTATCGAGGCGAAAGCTAGCACTTCGGTGTTATGCACAGGGCCCAGTCGCCCAGGCAGTATGCGGGGCCAGCCCGAAACATGGATCTGCCTGTGGGTATTAAGTTTTAACGCTCCATAATGAGCCGACGGTATCTCTTGACCTGCCACTCTCCATAAGAGTTGGGCTCGTAACGAAATTTCTGTAGGAATATATAGACATGACTAGCCTACCTTTCTCGACAAGCTCATAACGAGCAACTTTTGTTGCAATTCTTGCTTGCTGTCCAAGTTACTGGCCATATTTCCATTGACGCTACGAACACATTGCTTCTTGAGGGTGTGGATGTACTGATGCACTCGAGCCGATAGGCGTCAGAGCATAGTAACAGGGTCTTTTCGGGATAATGAACTACCCGGGTTTAAGTTTTTCGATTCGTCACTTGGGCTTACGAGACAAAACATCATCTGCGTGCAGCTGATTGGCAAGCGGAGCAATCAGGATAAAGCCAAGGATGAATACAGTGAGGTGAGTTCAATGGGATCCACATTTCCGCTACATATTTAAGATCTAGTCATTCTTTCTTTCGTCACTTTTCGGTGGTATGATATTCTCCTGGAAGCATCGCGTCCTCCAGACGTGCGTGAATGTACAGCTTAACGGTCGACCGGTTCCTGACGTGCTTTTGCTGCGATGTGATCATGGCGCGTGTATCAATTTCCTCGTCAGAGTTGTACAGTCAACTTGACTCAAGGTGTGATGAGTGCTCCTTCGACGTAATGTGTTGAGCTGCCTTCCTGCCTTTCTTTATGTTTTCAGTATTTCTTGGTGTGGACAAAGTCCCGGTTTTGCTACTTAGTACTTACCCAAATGGGTTGTTCGTTCCGCCCAGGGGGCTTGGCTGACATGGCCTCTATGTAGTGTTTTCTTCCGGTGGTGTGTTGAATGTTCTGATGTGACACATATTTTTGACAGGTGCATTACTTACTTTGCATCGGTACGTAAGACTTCTAGTTTGATGCGGCCTTCTCATCACCAAATGACATTTGCCATGTTAAACACTTGAATAAGTCGCCGTCGTTGAATAGCTCGATAACTAACTACTTACCGCAAGAGTCAGGAGGGACACTCCGCGAGTAAGTATTGTGCATGCCTATGTCTTGACTCGTCGATGTTGATGTTGATGTAAATATGATGAAAACGAGTTGCACTACTGCATGTGTCGTACAGAGTCAGGCCCATCGGGGAACTAGTGGATCGGTTACATGACTTGGTCTGGGTAATGAAAATAAGTTCGGCACACTGGTTCACTGATGGTCTGCATAGAAACTTCCTCAAGTATCAGCTGGCGCCTCTTATTGATCAGGCTTCACTTATGTTACGAAAACCGTACATCAAAGTGTAGCACCGCATACTTCACAAGTCAAGGGTCGCTTTGTATTATGTCCGAGGAGTTCTTGCCCCATGATGAGCTTAACCCTGCTTGACCAGAAAGAAATTTGCTTGTCAAAAGCGGAGCGAGTGATGGCCCGTCTACTTGAAGGGACAACTTGAACTGTCAGCTGGATTATAGGGGGAACGCCGCGGGAGGTGCGAACTACTAACCGGAGTCAACTACGCATTATGATCGTGCTTGGCAGCCTAGATTCCTTATCAGAAAATCCAATGTTGGCAAAGTTCAAAAAACTTGAAACAAGATTCAAAGAAGTTTGAGTGTAAACGCTAAAACAGTATTGCCAATTTGCCGAGTCTCTCGGAGTTCTGATGCTGACATAATTCTGATCTGATTCTATCCTTCGCGCCCCAGTCTCGTCCTGGGTTTGGACAACGGCCGGTCAACATATACAGAAGGAACGACTATCTTCTTTCTATTAGGGTCTGTCTACGGGAGACTAGGTCAACATCGCTACGAGCTGCCTCGCAGTACTTACGATCACGACGGTCCACATTTTGACGCTGGGGAGCTTAAGTTCGCGGAGCGGATCATTCTAACTGTCGCTCGTCTGACTCGAGTTACTCGACACCTCCGTCGACCCTTGACATAGCTATAGACAACGCTGGTTCGTTTATGCAGTGGTATGTAACCATATGTCGAACCGAGAGAACCCACGTTCACATTGGGTGACCCTCCCTCCATTTATAGCACACAATTTTGCGCCTTCCCACATTCTGTTTGTTCTCATTGCGCTGGCCGTTGCTTGCAGTGGTCAGCCGTGGTCAACTGGTCGCGCAACCTTCCAAAGTCAAAGTCTCGACTCTCGACTGTCTCCGATCAACGATCGATCAACCTACTACGACTTACCGAGGACAACTTGTTTCATATCGCTCATAACGGGATACCCTCCCGTAACCTAATTTCTTGCTTCTCGCCATCTATCATCTGCATCATTATCTACGTACTCTGTTGTACCTCTGTTTACTCCGTCTCCAACCCAGAAACGCATCCAGCTTCAAGCTTCAAGCTTCTCTATTGCACTTCACTTCAATCGAGCACCTGTGTATTATGTGCGTATCTGTCCTATTGTACTCTATCCATCTTCACGTTTTATCTGTCCAGGCTGGTCATCCTTTAACGATAAATTTGATTGACATCACCCCCATCAATATTGATCAACATCAACAGACCTATTACTACTACCAATCCTCACAATGTTCTACTCCCCAAGCGATGCAGCCCAGCGCAAGCGCGCTGATTCCCACTCCACCAATGACTACCACCAATATCCCTACGTCCGCGAACGATCCCGCAAATCTCTCCCTTCGTCTCCTGCCTCTTCCCACTCGTTGCGCAGGTTAGCCTCACAACACGCTGATACTCCCGACAATACCCCAGGTCCTATCCTTGCCCTCAGCCCCCAGTCAAGTCCCGTCACGTCCCCATCCTCTGCACATGGTGGCAGTAGCCGCTTCGCTGACTCACGATCATCATTCACATCAGATTCTGCCAGCGCTGACCTCTGGTCCTCACGATCAGGGTACGAGGACGGAAATCGGGTCCCTTCAACAATGAGCCCACCCAATTTCGGTACCCCCCCATCTCCGGTACCTGGCCGCTCCAGATCCATTACCGAGTCTGATCTTCGTCTCTCTATGCATGCTCGCAAACCTGTGTCGAGATACCCCGCATCTTCTCCGCGCCCACGTACGGCACCTCATTCTCCCAGTCCTGCGATCACTAAGGAGAACCCTGATTCCCATGTGCCCATGGGCATTAAATCCCTCATGAGCAAACCTGCACTGCCGTCGCCCACACGTCTATCACTACATTCGCCTTCGATTTCAGAAAGCCTGTCACGTTCACGACAGCATGCAATGCCTCGCAAGTCGAGAGCAGCTGAATTTGACGTTTCATTTCCCTTTCCCTTTTTCTCACCTGGATACTCGCATTCGGATCAGGCCGGGGTATCGCTCGCAAATCAAGACAGCTTTCAATCCACCAGTTCTACGCCTGCATACGGAAAGGAACAAAAACAGCGAAACGTGTTACGCAGAAAGCCGTCTGCAAAGGCAAAAGAAAAAGAAAAAATACAGCGAGAACTCGAAAAGAAAAAGGACGCGACCGCTTCGCCCTCGTCTTCTGCCTGCGAATATGTGTCTGTGTCCCAAGAGTCTCCATCAGCACACTCGCGAGACTGGTCGCTGCTGACGCCTGCCGGGACTGTTGTCCAGGGATACAGACAGCGAGAGCACCCATTGCCAGTACAGCCCACGGAAGAGAGTGCTGCAAATGAGCCTGTCTCGCCTTCTCCAATCCCATACTATACTGTCTACGGGGCGCGGTCGGAGCACAAAATCGCTGCAGGCGGCCCGGATGATACACGACAATGGTCGTTGCACGCGCATGTCCTTGCTGGCCAGCGTGCGCAAACTCGCCAAGAGCCGAGCAAAAACCTGGCGAGGAAAGGAAGCCTCTCGAGGATGGTTTCGGGAAGATGGAAGAAAGTGACTGGGGGAGGTGGTAAGGCTGACGAATCTCGATCTCCTTCGCATGGGCTCCCGAAAGGTCGATCAAGTTTACAAGAAGGTCATTCCCGCAGAGAGTGCATCGACGCGGGCGAGTTCGGTACAGAGCTGCATCAAACACGCTCGGTGACCGAGCCCCGGAGCAACTTGAAGGAGCGCCCAGTAGAGAGCTCGAAGCTCTGGAAGCTCGTGAAACGGATCAGCACGGGTGGAATGCGCGAGCGCTTCGTTGCTGATAAAGCTGCCCCGCCTGTGCCTGCTATCCCGAAAGAACTGCTCAGCAGTCCACCTCCCCGGTCCCATTCTTTGCGAGCTGCGCCAGAAAACCCCTATAGTCCATCTACGCCAAAGAATATCGCAAACTCTGGCCCGCGACCGAGCATAGCAACATCTTCGTCTTCTCCTAATTCATCCGACGTGGCGTCGGCACGTTTCTTTCAGAGATCACACTCGAGGAGATCGTCGGTGTCCTCGTATGGGGAGGAAATTGTGCCGCAGTCAAGTTTTCCCAGTATGGCCTATGGAGATCATCATATTGTTCCGCCGCGAGAGCTATACCAAATCACTCGCGATCAGAAGAACGATCAGGGTTCAATATCACGTTCTCGCAGCCGCAGCCATTCTGGACAAGCTGGCAAGATTGATTTAGATGGTCAGCGCCCTCGTGTTGCGTCGCCCGTAAACGGCCCTTGGGAAACGCCGCCACGCACTGTGCCTACGTGCTTGGTCACACAGGTTTCGTCACCAAGGACACACAAGTTCGATGAGAAGCCGCCTACGGTCGCACACACTCAACTACTTCCGGATGGAAACGTGTCACTTTCTCCACCACCAAGGCCTATTCGGAGTGCAATGCGTTCGAGCAGAATTTCGCAGAGCGAAAGCTCATATTCACATCGCCGGCCTGCAACTGCCGACGAAGACCGAACATTACGAACATCTCTACCTTCCCGGGTGTCTGGTGCCCTCAGCGAGGCATCTACGACCACGATGCAGCCCATGTCGAATTCATTGGCTGGCACATCCAAGGAGACACTAGACGTCTCGCATCTCCGCTCTGGCATCAACTTCCGCGCACTGAATGCTGCCCCGCGCCGGGTGCCGCTCACAGAGCGCGAGAAGGCTGAGATATGGGATGACCTGTTGCAACGCAGTGCGCAAGCGGGGGGGACGCTCCATCTTGGCTCAAGTGGTCAGCTCGAGTCTGATAATCTACGTTTTTCGAGTTGTTCTGAGGTTTCTTCGAAGTTGATTGACTTGTAGCCCCCTTTTACTGATAGGATATATAACTCTTATACCCAGTTTGTATTCATACCACATGCACACATACATACATCCATTCACTCTCTGCTGACTGATTTATGTATTCCTATATCGCCTGTTGGACGGACTGTCGATGTGTCCCGGAGACACAATACGAGCATGTACACATTCACTATGTTGACACTGTAATGAGGATAATGGTAATCAGCGGTACTGATATTGCTCGTCGGTGCTCTCATCTATGCACAAGAAATAACATAAGCGCGCGTGTTCCTGACCTGATTTCGTGAGTGCATGATGGCGTCTGAGAGCGTGTTGTTGATGGGTGTTTACGCGCCTGGGTGACACGTCAACGTCATCCTGCAATGCGTGGCAATTTGGCAGATATTAAGCTAGTACTAGAACTCCCAGCGGTCGTACCGTTCTCCCAACACCAGCATATCATCTTTCCGTCTAAGGAGGTTTCCAATGGGCTCTATGCTTAGTCATACGTCTTTCGAATTGGCTATCGAGGCTGGCATTGCACTGGCAGGGGTTGTGGTGTTTGGGTACATCACGTATTCCAAGAGTCACTCTGGTGCACTCGCACCCACTGGTGGAGGAGTTGCAAAGGGTAAGAAGAAGAAAAAGAAAATACAAATACCGAAGACGGGCATCTCAGAGCTGTCTGAGAAGCCCGTCAGCACCACTACCACCACCACCACCACCGCCACCACCCCAACAACTCAAGGCAATTCCGTGCCTGAACCTGAGCCTATCGTCATTCCTTTCCCGCATGTTATCATGCCTGGTGAATTTGAAGCTGTGGTCCCTAGCGTGGACGACCAAGGTGCACATGCAACCAAGAGCAAAGGAAAGAAAAAGAAGCAGAAGAAGTATGAGGAGGCACCTCGGGATATAGATCAACTGACGTCGCGCTCAGGCGGCGACTCAGCTGCTCCCGGAAAACGCGGAACAACCACCGTTGACGTTGACGTGCCCAGCAAATCTCTAAAAGAGGAGGAGGAAGAGCTGCGCATACGGTCTTCTTCTCCGTCAGTTGACACTGACTCCTCGTGGACAAGGATAGACCATCAGAGGAGGACAGTGCAACCACGAGGCGCTAAGCTTAAGGCCGCTGCTACTGGATTAGGCGACCAAGAACTTGCGATAAGAACGGATTTGACTACTGGGAGTGACGTGGGTCCATCCACCGGTGATTCTTCTGTTGCCGAGCGAATGGGTATGGAGGAGGATGCGGGTGCTGTGATAGAGGCAGGCACTAGTACCAGCAGGCATGATAATAATCGTCGGACGCTAGCCGAAAAGCTTCTCCCCAAGCCGAGGAAGACAGCCGTCGATGAGTGAGTTTCGAATTCCCTTACGTAGTCGATCGTTCCATGTGCTGATCCGCGTAGCATGCTCGAGCGCTCAGATTATCCTGGTTTGGCGCGTGTTATGCGTGTGCAACCTCGGGCCGATGAAGCACCGGCACCCGGATTTTCCTGGAAGGATTATGAAGACGTAGATGACGGCAGTGGTACGTTGAACGATGGTGACGATGGTGACGGCGGATGGGGCATCGTCAAGGGCAAGAGTCGCCCGGGCTCGAGTAATTATTTTCTCTACCTATTCCTCGCTTCACAACAAAGCTGACATTCTGACTTCAGAAGACGTGACCACGTCCTCGCCTCAAGTCGCACAGAAGACTCCAGAGCAGTTGACACAGAAACAGCGGCAAAACGCGAAAAGAAATCAGCTGTTGAAAGCCGCTAAAGCAGAGGCCGAGGCAAATCGACTGGTCAAACTTGCCGAACATAAACGTGCTTTGGAGCGGGAACGAATTATTGAGCAATCACGCCGCGGAGCGAGCAAGGCTAGTGTGGATAGTCGCGGGAAATTGGTATTCGATTAGAACGATAGCACCAGCCAACTGCACCATAGTATGAGACCACCGTCCGTGATTTATGCTAGAGACATACTGACATAGGAGAGGAGTGGACTCGTGGAATTACTAGAATACAGATCTCGTAATTTTTTCGTAAGAGAGATGCTTAGGAAAAACGAGGCTGACGGTGGGGTATGCAACTCCAAATGAAAACAGAAAAATTGTCCGGTGAACCGGGAAAATTGAATGTGCGGATGGTATTTTTCTCATACAAAATTCAACCGCGTGGTGTGGAGTGTGAGCGGAATGAATAGACACTAAATGCCACCAATGATGAATCAGAATTAACCTATGAGCCGACCAAGTGGAGAGATGCCGGAAGAGCTAGCCTATCGCTCTGCAGGAGCTTGCCTCCGATCTCTGTTATCTCCCCCTTCTCGCCCTAGAGAATGATCACCATAACGTCTGGATGATAAATGGTGTGATCCTGGTGACATTGACGAGCCTTCCATTGTGATGCCAGCTAAGCTTGACGTCGTTGCGTGTTCCATCGATTGAGGATGCCGCAAAGGAGTTCCACTGGGCCTTTCCAACTGTTTGGAGCCGCCGGGCGCAGACGCTCGCCCATGGATCTGAGCGTCTGCGCGTGGAAGTTTTTTGGCTGGGTATCGGCATTGTAGGGAGACGTGATCGAAGCGAGTGAAAGTGGGGACTGTCTCACTATAGTCGGGGACAACGTATCGGAAGAACGGCGAAGGTGAGATGGACCTGCACCTTGCGGAACTGGTTGGGTGTTCGAAGACGATGAGATGGAAGGTCCGTGACTAGTTCCATGAGGCGAGGAAGAGCCAGGGTAAGATTGTGATTTCGCCGGGTCTTGGGTAAAAGAAGACGAGGGGTACATGACTTGACCCGCGGATGAAGGTCCTGAGTGGTATGAAGTCACGTTCTCTGAAGACGACGCCCCTGACATATCGGGAGGGGCGGAGTACACGGGCAAGCTGGCAGGGCCGCCTGGTGCAGAGAAGAAGCGCGAGACCATGGATTCAAGTTGATTAAGCCTTGTCTTCAATTCCTCGTATTCAGCGCTGCTTCTGGCCTTGAGTTCATCATATTCCGCCCGACTAACGTATTTGTCCCTGAAGATTTGTGAGCAAGGCTGTTTAAAGAAGGATAAGGCGGTACATACACAGGCTCTAATGTGCGCCATTGGCATTTTGACTGTTCACCGCGCCTTGTACAAGGTCCACACGGCTGCGCCCTGAAAATGCGGCGTCAAAGACTGGGCGATATGGCGAGATTACAACCCCCGACCTGTCACATTTGATCTTACGCCTTTTACACTCTTTAGAGACCGCGTGACGTGGATAAAAACAGCAATGGCATAAACAAGGGAGGCAAAGATGGGCAGCGATAACGATGAGCAACGCATTGTGGAAATGGAGGGAAAACAAATCATACCATTGCAACTCAGAGCTTGTCGGCGTCTTTTCTTCTTGGCTGGGCCTTGCTGCTCTACCTCACCTTCTGGCTCAGAATCCTGCATTTCCGAACGACTGTATAGGGCATGATGAGAGGGTTGGGGCTGTGGTGGTGGTGGAATTTCAGAGGGCCCTGGATAGCTTGGGAGTGGATATGAGTATGCGGACTCTGGAGGAGGCAAATGCTGGGCCATGCCCGAGGGCGGGAGATAGGGGTGCAGTTGGCGGATAGAAGGCAAGGATGGCTGCTGGTATGGGGCAATTGGACGGGACTGTGGAGAATTGGAGGACGTCATTAACCGAGGAGGGGGGGGATGATTGCGCCCTGGATGAGGGAGCTGCCTGTCGTCGTCCATGACGGTCAAAGTAAAGAATCAGTAAAGGACATGTACGGGGCGGAAGGAATCAAGATCGACAGGGCATTTAATACGAACCGGAAAGAAGGGGAGATTTTTATAAGAGTTTTCTGTGACTAAAATGAAGCGCGAATGCACAGGGTGGCTGTTCGGTTATATAATGGGAATCTGGATTTAGTGTCCTCAACGAGGTTCCAACAAAAATCCCGGATAGTGACAGAAGCAAACCAGTTCTTGCGCCAGGCGATCGGTGTCGTATAAAAATGAGGAGGAACCTGTGAGATTGTCGGTGACTTCAAGCGCTGACGGGTTAAGATCGACGACCTGATCGTTGAGCTCAGGTTCGAGTAACAAACCTTTACCTGAGGATAAGGCTTCTGCTAGTCTCCGCTGTACTCGGCTAATATCCGGTTGTTGATTTGAACTTGATATTTTGTTGAGGGATTACCTTCTTGTGGGGGGTCGCGTTGTTGCTACAGGCACCAACAGTTAAAAGAATTCAGTTCCGGTGATTTGCTAATTTGACACAGTGTGTAATTAAGCTTTATCATTTTTGATTTCGGTTCTTCCCGCTCCGTCTATCTCCGGCTGCCACATACCAATGCTACATCCGAGCCTATCTTCCCTTCCAATAATCTATATAATTCTAATAATCTCTGACCACAGCTGTGCTCCGCCCATGTTCCGCTCGTATGAACCAAGCATTCTCGGGCATGTACCGCATCTTTCATGTCCGAATACCCGCGATTACCGGAAAAAGACGGCCATCCCATCCACTTCTCCCGGATCATACGTCCACTATGGAAGGTCTATGCATAACTGCGCCCTATATATATACTTCGCTGCGTCTCTACGGAAATGTCCCTCCTCTACTCTCTTATCATCCGACAATCATCACGTCGGGTGACTGCCTCGCGGCTCCCCTCCCTTTCTCTTATTGACACATGTCACCTCCTTCATGGTCATACCATCAGGTGCGTTCAACATGAGGTCTTTTGTCAGCATCTGTAGTTAATAGCATCCGCCAGTAGTTTGCGCCCATAGCGGCTATAAGTATACCTTCATGGTTTATTTGGTAACAAAAGGTTCCTCTAGACCGTTTCAAATATCCGAATGACGCCCACAAAACATTTGTCTTTTTCCATATCTAGCGCATCATGTGTAAGTAAGTATAGGACCATCGATACCGCGACCTATAGTTCCTACCAAGCTTTTCCCTCACATTTCAAAACATTCCTTTCCTTCAGTCTAACACTTTAATGCTCGTTATTTACAGCTGACGTGCGCCAATTCTCATGGTAACCACTTCATGTTCTTTGTCTGTTTGTATCACGAGAGAGATACTCCGAATTCTGCTAGATATACATAAGCCGCTCTGCTGGAAGAGGAATTAGCCTCAGCTCTCCCCGCGAGATTCTTAGCAGATATTATTATTATTATCATTGGTCGTCTCATTTTCCGCGAAAGCCTATCAATTTCAGAGGAACCAGCCCCGGACCACTTGAAGCCGATAGCTCCAGAGCGCCCACCATACCGTAATCTCCGTCAATCATGTGATGATAGTGGTGTTCGAATTTACCACAATATTTATTTCTCATGGTCACCACCGGTCAAACGGGTAAAAATGCTGCGGTGTCATGGGGGTAAGCTTCCCCACAACTGTGCGTTCCTTGACGTTATTAGCGACGTAAATACAAAGTAGGAAACACTTAACGCCGCTTTTACCTGAGAAGAGTCACTTGCAGATCGCTCGTCCCTATTGATATCATGATGATGTGTATCGATTACTTGAGGGTCAAGGAGACATTCCGACGGGAAGCATCCAGCTCGTCCATTCGCTCGTTACCCTGCACGTTTCTTTCAACCTTAACGCCGTGAACATCGCAATCAATGTCCTTGTCATAGTGCACGTTTCCACAGCCTCTGGCCCAATAGTCCGGTATGACTGTGCCAATTCGATGAGAGTGTTTTGATTGTGCAATCTCAACCTCGTGTAAAGCGTGCAGAAACAGCATGCCATCAACAGGACTTGGAGAGTTTGCCTCGCCACTTATCTCCTTCGCGACCAGCGCATTTGTGGAGCGCTGCGGTTTTCATCAACGGGTGCTGCGCCTGCTACTTAGTTGATTTGCGTTCCGGTTACGCAGCTCTGATCGGACAGGACGTATTCAATCGGCGTCCTCAGCTGACCTGCGTGCAATGTGCTGCCTTACGGTGATAAACCGAATACGTGCATCTCTGACATGACGTTTCTCCGGCGCCATCTACTCGCTTGACGCAAGTGCGATCAACCCATGAAAAACAAAGTTCGACGAACGTCCAAAATGAAACGGCCGTTATCACACCCAGCAAGTTGTCGGCGCCACTCCTCGCGTCGTCATTTGGATAAGTTAGATGTCATTAAGACGAATGATGCCTCCGAGCATGCGTAAAGAGTTCAATGGCTGATGCATGCATATGAATTCTGTTCGGCGGCGATCACTCGCTGCCTTCATCACAGTTCATCCTCTAACTAGCCCATGTCCGCAACATGAGTGCCTTTGGTTTTATTATACCTCGCGAACCCGTCATTGTCCCTGCAAACCAATTCTAAATCATGACGAAGAGAACATGCACCGTCTACACGCAAGTTAAATATCCGGACACTCTATCCGAAAAATAGAGTTAAGATTTATCCTAAGCTCTGGCGATAGTGCCTCCGTTAATCAAAAAGTCTGGTTGAAACGCCATTCAACGTCGGTTATTGAGAGGATTGGAAAGTGAGATTACCCGACCCTTGGGACTGAGGAGCCACCTCAATCCGAGGCTGCCCATTCCGAGGGAGCCACGTATGCCTCGGTGCACCCCGGGCATTTGTCTCATGAAAGCCAATGTCAGAGTAGTATTGAGTTCCCTCCTTGAAAGTATGTAAATTGACCTGTTCCGGCCCCCTTTGCCATACCAGCCACCATTCGCTTTCATGTTGTGGTTCTGATTCGATCTATCAAGATTTCGGCTCCAGGAGTATCCATTGCAAGCTGGCAGATTTTGTATCCGGCTCGTCTTTGTTGCCGATAACCAGGGGCCGTTTTCGGATATGATTTTGCCGTGAAGGCCTATCCAGAGAGTATGAGTCTTAGAAGGCATTGAGGACTCGTTCTTCTAGTGTGTGACGCTCACAACAGGACCATGGCGACAGCAGGATCATTCCAGCAGGTGGGCAAGGATATGGTTTCCTCCAGATAACGCATAAGCGCCAAATTTATTTAAGCAGAGATCCCCATTGAACGACGAGTCGGCAGATTGATACTAAAGGGAGTGTTTGAATAATCGTATCCTGCAAGCGCGTGCTGCGCAGAGGGATCACGAGCTGTGTCCGGTGAAGCAGTGAACAATCTGATACTCCCTTAAGGTGGGCATGAAAGGCATGTAGAATTCCACGTCAGCTTTGGATATGCCTGAAGATGGAACAGGTGTGCTGACGGCTGCTGACAGACCCAGGTAACATACCACTTTGTGGGTAACGGGGATTGTCTCTCCGATCGCAGGGGCGTACCCAATCGTCGTTCAGGCCTCGATCAATCCAATAGGCTGGTGTGCGAATTGGGTTGACTCCACGTCATGTTTTTCCATCCATTCAATGGATCTCCCGCACAGGAGTTCTGACTGGATCTACCGAGAGCGCCTCCACTCTCGATCCGTCCGCTATGGCAACATGCGTAAATACGCGGCCCCAATTCAGGATCATGTTTCATGATACCACTACTAATAAAAAAACCACACCGCAAGCAGCGAAAGATAGAAAGAAACGGAACTTACCCATCATTAATGTAGGAGAACGAATTAATCTAACCCGGTAACTTACGAGCTCTTCAAGGTCCAAGACGCCTTGGCCGCCAAGTTTGGCTGGTAAAGGACCATAATGGGTATTCCGATTACTAGGGTTTTGTAAGTCGGCTTGATCAGCTGAGAAGTCAGCTAAAGGCCCCGGAAGGCCTGAAAACGCAGTTCATGCACCATGTTCCACTTGGTGGAGAGACTACGGGCGTGCTCCGGAAAGAGCCCGGGCGTTTAGGTGGCATGGGTGTTTAAACACATGCAACCCATGTAGTAGAATCCAGGTTGGTCTGGCAAAGAAGGTATTCGAGAGGGTAAGAAACTGACAAAAATGACGGGTTGTCCCTCATGGCGAAAATAGCGCACGTAGTACCTGAATATGTCTCGCTGTCAGTCAAACAGCCAGGTGTACGCTGTGTCATTATGAAACTAGATGAGACATTTTTACTGCACGTTCAGAGCAGAAACTAGAATATAACCAATTATGACCTGGGAGAAATTTGACATTGTCCCCAGTAATCGACGAGCCTGAATTGAGTGCCATGTAAAACCGACATTTCATCAGCCCTATATTTCGATGATCAAAACATGAGACACGACACCTCAGGATCCTGTGATGTCACGAGCAAATGCACAACTCACAAACCACGCCTAAAGTTGAACCACAATGCTGAGCCTTCCCGATGATCGATATCCGAGTCACAACGTCATAAATCTGTAACAGCTGTATCACAGACTGGTTCCATTCGCGCTGTAAATCTCTTGTACACGACTACAATCTTCTCTTGCAACACAAGGCTTCGCCTTCTTGCAGGTGGAGTCCTAATAATCGTCTGTAAGGGTCGACGCGAACTGCGCTGACAAGCACATGTGGAACAACGCTCGTAAAAGAAGCTAGAAGTCCTTGCTGGCATCAAATCGAATGAGGGCGAGTCGAATCCATGAAGTACTGTGAAGAAGAAGTAGCAGGTGGATTATCCGAGCGATGCCCGCTCTGAGTCCCAGACGAAGCCGGGTCATGCGGAGCCCACCATGCAGGCGGTAATGCCAAATGTGGGATTACATTGCAATGGAAGGGTGTGACGGGTCAAGCGAAGTCAGGCCAGTATTACACTTCTTGTATGTATGTTGCTGACAGGGCGTCCATGAAGGTGACAAAACCACAGGTGTGAAGATTGACAACATACACAAAATACATGCATACTGTGAAAGTAATACGTGAAAGCATGAACCAGGCGCTGATTAACCATTCGATCAGTAGTAATAAACATATAATAAACAGCACGCCCAGCTCCTGTATAATCCCTCTGCTCGAAGTAACGAAGCTGGTACGCCCATCATCCAAACGTAAAACGCCAACTTTCAAGATGGAGCACTGTGAAGGTAATACGTGAAAGCATGAACCAGGCGCTGATTAACCATTCGATCAGTAGTAATAAACATATGATAAACGGCATGCCCAGCTCCTGTATAATCCCTCTGCTCGACCGCGAGAAGCAACGAAGCTGGTACGTCCATCATCCAAACGTAAAACGCCAACTTTCAAGATCGAGGTGACTGTGAAGGAAAAAGCTCAAGCAGACGCAAATTTACAATATATATTCACGTGAGTAGGATGGTCCGTGCGCGAGAACGCAAGAGGTATTTATATGTTTTCTTCATTCTGCCTTTTCTTCTTCATCGAAAGTTCACCTAGCAGGTTGATATTTGGGTTTCTCCAGGGTTTCAAAACTACTTTCACTGGAGAATCTTGAACCTATACAGCTCAGGGAGAGCAATTCCTTTCACTCATGTTCGCCCCGATGTTCCAGAGGTCGGTGGCGTCCCGTATGAAAGGGAAATCTCTATGTATCTATGTATACATAGTAATGTTGTAATATGTAGTACAAATGTACGTATGTCGGCGGAAGACATCTTTCTCATGAAACTTTCACCTCGGACTACGGTTGGACCGATGAAGACCGCAACGATCGTGGGTCGCGGTGTCAGGGCCGGGTGCACCGTGGAAAGGGATGATAGATTTACATATTAGGTATGTAGTACAGTGCTAGCAGGGTTATTATTCGCTGACAAAAACAGCTGCCATGCCCATTCCTGAGCCAATACACATGCTGGTGACGAACACTCGCTCATTACGTTGCTTTGCAATGCTGAGACCAGTAGCAATTTGCCTCGCTCCAGCTGTGACGAAATACGTCAAGACATAGCAGACACGGAAACTTCTGAACACGTACTGCATCCGAGTGGGTGTCCAATGGCAATAGCACCACCATTGACATTGACCTTGTCAAAGGACAAGCCGACCTTCTGCACACTGTACACAGCCTGGGATGCGAAAGCTTCGTTTATTTCGTAGAAATCAACATCATCCTTGGAAAGTCCAGTTTTCTCTAGGACTTTAGGAATAGCGTACGCTGGACCAACACCCATGATGCGTGGTGGCACGCCCACAACCGCGGAGGCAACATATTTGCCGACAATGGGAAGACCTAACCGTTTGGCAACGGATCGTCGAGTAAGGACCACGGCTGCTGCACCGTCAGATATCTGTGAGGCATTTCCTGTAACATGTTTAATTGAGAAAGAATTAGAGGGGTACGAAGAACACACCGGCATGCGTCGAGCCATTCTTCGCAAACGCAGGCTTAAGTTTCGACAGACTTTCTGCAGTGACACCGTCACGAATACCGTCGTCCATGTCGACAATGATCTCAGAAACCTTTTCAGTCTTCGGGTCGGTTATCTTGACCTTCAGAGGGACAATCTCGTCCTTGAACTTTCCGGCTTTCTGAGCAGCGGCAGCCTTCTGAAAAGACTCGGCTGCAAACTTGTCCTGTATCTCGCGAGAAATCCCAAAATCAGAGGCAACGTTCTCGGAGGTGATGCCCATGGGGATATCACAGTCCTCTGCCTCCTTGTTGGTGAGGACCTCGTCGGAATATCCATCTGGCATGGATCCAGCGCCATATCCAAACGTCATGGATTCAACTCCAGCACCTAGAGGGCTCGTTAGTCAAGAATGACAAGATACAGAATACTATTTGCTTACCAATACCAATGTCAATTTGTCCGGCGATGATTTGGTTTGCAATCTGGTTGACAGCTGCAAGACCAGATGAGCATTGACGGTTCACAGTGTTAATTGCAGTTGTATTCGGAATTCCTGCATGAAGGGCGGCCATGCGAGCCGTCCTGGCACCACCACCGGGAGGTAGAACATTTCCGACTGCGATGTCCTCAATGAGAGCGGGATTGACCTTTGCTTTAGTATAGGCGGCTCTCAAAACGCCAGATAGGATCTCCTCTGGTCGAGTATCTTTAAAACCACCTTTCCTGCCCTGTGATTTAAGCAAGTCACCTTCATACTGGTCTACAGCGGGTGATGACGCTTAACCCATACCTTTGTAAGAGCAGACCGCACAGCGGCTACAATAACGACGTCGCTATCGTTCTTAGCAAGAACCATTGCTCTAGCGCTTTCAGATGCCATTATGTTGTTCGATGAAGGCACTCGATGAGAAGGTGTAAGGCAACTCGGATTTGTAAGTGGTTTATACCGGGTATGTGAATAGCATGTGTTTACCGGGATCTAGTCTTAGCTTAGTCATCCGCCGGCATTCGTTCAGCCTCGAGTTGTCGACTCGGAATAAGTAATCAAATGCCTGCACTTCCCAAGGGAACTACGTCCCGGACATTCAATCCAATCCAACATGTTGAGATTCTATCTGCCCAAGACATTCGTTTAATCTGCACCCCACAGTTATTCGAACATTGCCGCTCCGACTCGGGGATGGTAAGCATTTATTTCCGTGTTTCACGGTGATTTGGCAGACTTGAAACTTGAAGACACAAGAGACAAATAGTCGTATATCGCCAGCATTGTCAGATCGTTCTTTGGTGCCACTTGACGCGTGGTTGTAATTATGCTGAAATAAACGCTATATTTGAAGTTCAAGTATATCCTCGCAAGACATGATACGGTCTCAACGTCCGCTTAAAAAAATCAATAACATGTCATGCCATGGTTTTTATCAACTAGGCTGGCCTATCCCGTCGTATCAAGGCAGGCATCAATAAACATCTTGTATTACTGACAGCGATGCCCTTCTGTTCTCATCTGTGGCGTGCCTCACTTAATTTTAAGAAAGACGGCAGGCGGAGATAATCCAAAGCTTCTATCACAACATCGGTGTTGTCTGCCACCCTTAAAAGCCCCGGCAGCACTCATTGTGGAAGCGCTCGGTGTGAGCCATTTCACTTAATCATTGAATACGTGTAGGCGACATCCGTGCACACAGCTTAACTAATGGAGTTAGCTAGTATCTTATGGCGAGGATGTCGTTAACTTGGGCCAAATGCAGGATACATTATGCAGCGGTGGGGCGTGCACGACAGGTTGCGTTCATATGTCGACCCAGCCACCTTTCTCATGCGCCTTATCTCCTTTTTCTAGAATCTGGTCGGTATGCCGCTATTTTACAAGATACGCTCATCTTGCGCGACTGCCTAGGCGAGATTCAATTTCTTGAACAACCCTTGACTAGTATTCATTGCGGAGAGTACTTGCGGTCATGACCTGTTATAACGGACATCAAGTGGAGGTGACGAGGTGGTAAATGAATATGCTGTGTCTATCGGCACTTAACCACTGCGTTTTGAAGTCACAGACGAGCGAAGACGAGTCATTGCGAAAGTAAAGGGAATGCATCCGATTTGGTATTTGCCATCATACTAATATTGACGGAGCAACTTACGTTGACACTTTAGTAGCTTCAGGATGATTAAGGGTCTCAAAACGAGACGCCCCGGAAACAATGTGCTATTTTTCGCGCGTCGTTCAACGCGGAGAATGATCTCGATCAGAATTCTCTTCCTGACTCGTAATACACGGTGACTATTTCTGCGAGTGGATTGGTGAGATGGCATCACTCCATGAAACCACAGATACAGTAGTTTAAGTTACGTGGAAGTGTAGGTAAGACTGTCCATTTATATATATATTTAGTTTCGTCCATTTACACGAAAGCATGCACCTATTTCGCTTTTAGATGTTGAAATGTCAGACTCGTGCTCTTTTTCGAAGGTCGGATGATGCCTTCGCAGTTGTCGACAGTCGAGACCCCTTGGCGTTGCTAAACTATGGAAATGGTCACCTGGATCGGAAAGGTGCTTGGAAACCGTACGACGCTATCTAATTACTTACCTCGACCTATATTTGACGATGACCCAATTCGTAGAGCTTGCCGAAGTGTCAACGAAGGAGGTTGACATGTCTCATCACGTCCGCTGCATCTTCCTCAGCCGAAGATATACACACATGATTTTTCGTTCTTCGGAAGATTATCGCAGCAGCTACATCCTACAATCTCTTTGACATTGATTCCAGTGTTGGATGCTCTTGCGGGGATAACATCGCAGAGAAGAGCTGTCTTGCACGGCCGAGTTGTCCTGGTCCTTCAATCGATATAATCAATCCTTCCAAAGGCAGAGACTATTGAATACACACAATTAGCATGCTCGTACACACAACTTGGAACTTCCCGCTCTATATGGCTTATCCGATTTCGCTCAACCACAAGAGGATATTTGCATCCGGAACCTTGCGATGTTGCGTGACAACCCACACCCCACTGGTATTGTTTTATCTCACGCCTTTTAATCAGTCTAGTACATGTGAAGGATATGTGTTATTGCATTGGCAGATACGACCTCGTGGATTGTCAAGCAGATGGGGTCCCCCGGCCCACGCTTCTCTGCCGACCCTCTCGTTCATTAATAAGAAGTGCCAAAGAGAATATCCTTACCTGATTTGCGCTTATCCAGTCATGTCAGAAGTACACCTCCAGTACGGTGTCTTAATTTCTGGGCGGAGGCTACGTTGAATGAAATACCCTACTCCATGCTTCCATTCGTTGTCGAGTTATTGATTTCCTATTATATTGCTAGTCAAAGCGCATCCTTTGAAACGCGAAAGCTAGGTCGAGATACATGTATAATACAATTTATTCTAATGCTACCTCCCATCTACCATGAACCATATCCTTCAAACCCGTCACTGCAAAGATAACATCCTCGGCTGGATTTAGCGAACTCAACTTTTCAAGAGTATCACCTAAGTACTTGTCGAGGAACCTGAGGTCACCCTTTCTGAGATCTTTGGGCATGTACACCTTCGTACCACAGACCAGAGTTGGAAGAATCTCAACACCATCATCAAGTGCATCGGGGCCACGGTACCCAACATCACACCACGCCATCCTCAAGAGGAGCCACCACTCTATGCTTGTGATGTCGCGACAGCAACGAGTGGTCTGGCCTGGGGGAGCAATGTGGAGGAAAAATCCGACGAGGTAAAAGGGAAGAGCCTTGATACGATAGCGCAGCGCATGTATCACTGTAATGCACTTCACCACATGTCCATCCCCGATTAATCGACGACGCCAGTCGGGACTCTTTGCAAGCGCGAAGATGAGAATATGATAGTCATCAAGGTTATCCTCTGCCACTGTAAGAAGGGCTGGTGAGAGTTTGGAGAGGACCATGCCTCGTAACGACTCGTCAACTCCGGCAGCAGTGATCATAGCCAGGTCTTTCCTGGCACTAGAAGCAATACCCAAAGCGGAACGACGAATGTTAAAGTGTTTTCCTGCACTAATCAGATCAATGAATGCACGGCAGTAAGGCGTATACTTTGTCGGATTGTCAAGCTTGGGTGTAGGCAAAGAATGAAGAATGCGGAGTACGAGGTGCTGAATTTCGGGCAGCGAAGAGAGGGCTAGATTGTTGCATTCGGGCCATTTAGTGCAGTTGACCAAATATATGGCATCGTTGAACAGGAAGTCATATGTATCCAGTGGATCATATTTGGTGTTCTGTATGGTGTGATCAACAGGTAGACATATGGCCATCAATATAGCCTGCAAGAAGGATTCATCATCACCATGGCGAGAACTCGGCGAGCGGCATGAAGTGCAATACAGCGCCATCTAGGTGATTGATGACTTGCATTCAGAAGTGGCGTGATGATGAGACGGATAAGTTGATAGACTTCAAAGTCAAGGAATGGTGGTTCCATCGCAATGCCACTGCCAGTGGCTAAGAGTAGAGCATCTCCCGCTATATCAGGGTCGATGTTGTAGAAGTGCTCTACACAACCCATGAGCCGGGCAACGTCCTGATAAGAGTGGCGCAATTGAAATCGACCTTTCCAAACCAATCGTCTATCATTTGGATCAGTAAATTCCGCAATGCCAGCAGTCACAGCCATACGCAGAGCAATTTGTGTATCTGCTTGGTAATGCCGCCATGAGTCTGCACTATCACTCCCCTTCATTCGATCATAAGAGATGAAACACTGTTCAAGCACCCGAGGAAAATGCAAGGTATGCCACGATTTCCATAGATTCCATCCTTCTGTAGTTTCGTGAAGCAGAAGCCTTGCATCAGGATAGTTCCAGGCAAAGTGGATCAATGTTTTCCCATATGCCAATGCGCTGTCCTGAAGTATTGGAAGGCCGCACGATGATCAAAACATGCCTTGAACATGTCTCGAACTTGAGTGCATAATGGCACAATATTCACATTTGGTTGCTTGGACATGGTAGGTATCAACTTGGCCGACTGTCAGTCTGAGGCGGCATTGAAACGGACAACAGATTAATGGGAGTTGTTGGTAAGAGAGACAATCTCCAAAGACTCAGAGCTTTACAGAACAAGGTTCAGGCTTCAGGGGCAACGCAGAATCCCGCACAAGAATCCCGCACACTGCGGGACATGTCTATTTGTCCCGTTGTTTCAAAGCTCTGTCATTGATACACATGATATGCCTGAGCTGTAATGATTACGAAGCGGACTCACACCCTTGGCCAGATCGTGTGTGGTAATCTTCTGGAGGAAGATATCCGGACCCTGCGTGCAGTCGAGGTGTCGAACATCAGCGAAGGTTCAGGCTGAATTTTGAGATTTGACACCTCGGATTGCTGCGTGAGATTATCTAGAATTTTACCGCGGCGTCTGTTTCTTTGAAGACACGCTTTTAATGGGTCTTTGCGCTATGTAAAGATACGGCATTGAGACTCCGACTCCGATGCACAAGGTTCGACTTACTGGCACCCTTCGTCAGAGTAATGATCGATGAAATCGGCACATTACTGTAGATTGATTGCACGGATCGAATTTCGGCAAGTGTCTCATCTTCCGTCGTGAAAGTGTATAGATTTCCAAGACCTTCTGAGGCAGAGAGGACGCCGCAAGCCTGGGCTGCCTGATCGGACATCATCTATCATTAAGAAGTTCTCAGTAACCTGGAACTTGGTGGAGGGCATGGAGACAAGCGCATGTTGTACACGCAGGTCAAAATACTTACATAATATTGCCTTCTCGCAGCGTAGGGACTGATCTACGCGTGAAAGTCAGTCGCGTAGAAAGTAAGTAAAGGTAAACGCCTGTAAGTACCACGATGGTGAAGACGTGGAGAAGGGAGCCCAAAATAGTTATTGCGATGATGCAGATCGACATGGTCTGCTGTTGCGTCCACATTGCAGCTCCGAGCAACAGTCCAAATAACAAAGAGATCTGGAGAAGTAATGGGACCGCCTGCAGAACCTTCTCAAATTGTCAATCTTGTAGCATCTGATACTTGCAGTGCCCCTGCTTGTATCGAGATTCAAGTGATCCACGGCCATAGTGGTTTGTCTTGTAGTAACCTAGCCATTGCTCGCCAAGGACAGCACCAAAGGCAGCAAATAAATTGAATGTGAGGCTCGCGTATGCAAGCCCCTGCGTCCAGAATTCGGCAGAAGAGTAGCCGGTGGATGCGGAAAGCGTACTTGGCTGGGCGGTAGAGGGACCGTACGATGTGATCTGAATAAGCTGGACTAATAGAGTATTGGTAGTGTTGACAGGATTCGGGTATATTGCGATGATGAACGCCGTATTAACGGCGGCGGCGAACAGACCAGCCTGCAGTCGCTTGTATTAGATGAAGTGTTGATAGAAAACCAAAAGTATCCCACGAACAAAGGTCGGCACTATATCCATTTTGCCACTATACATCTCTAATAGGTGGTCGTCATAATTGCGTGACACCTTTCGGTATATTGCCAAAATTTTAGAAAGTGGATCTTGTCCTCTTTCCTCGGAAATCGTGGAGGTCTAGAGAACCTCAGTGATTTGCTTGAGAAGGTCGATGTCACTTGAATCAATGGGGTCAGTTGGTTCCTACACTGCAATGGGAAAGTACTCACATGGAGTCGCGGTGAGGGTGAGTCTGACGTGGCACTGGCGAAGCGGACAATGGCATAGGGTTGTAGCAAGAGAGACAATGTCAAAAAGCATGCAGCAGAGCCAGGGATTGCCATGCATCGGCAACGCTACTGCAACGCTGTCGCGTAGATAGGTGTTACTCTTCGATGGTAGTTATGTATGAGGACGCGCGACAATCAATCCGGTGCCCACATGATAAAGTGACATGTAACCGGGTTTCACGCTAGTGTAACAGCACACAGTGCCCGACATCGCACTGCGAATCGTTCATAACCCGGTAGGTTGTACTGAAGACCGGAGTAAAGTGATAATCTGGGAGAACAGATCTGGGCAGGTTGGCATGACTCTTCAAGGAGCGCACGCGCTCCATGACTGAAACGAGGCAATCATGAGATCGTTCCGGCCTGACGAAGAACTTGCAATCCGTATTTTGTCGGTAAGAAAATCGTAGAGGGAGTATGGAGGGGTATACGAGATTCTGAGAATCCACAGTGCCGATAACAAGCTAGCTCAGTTTCCCAATGACTGAATTAACGTCCGTGACTGTTATCCTCGCATGCAACCCATGGTGTGCCTGGTTGTGATAATGAAGCAGACTCACATCGTCCTTGACCAAATCGCGGCGGTCGCTTCCTGGAGGTAGCTAACCCGCACAGTATGCGGTGAAAGTAGAAGCATACTCATGAGTCCAGTCAACCTCACTATATACACTTTTACTTCAGTGCCAGACGACCATAAGGCGAGCGACGCGTCTGTGCCCAGTGTGCTGCTGATCCACGAAGTGATGTAAGACAGAACGGCTTCCGAGTACCTGGGAAGACAGGTATTAAATCCGGCACCAACTCAGAACTGCCTCTGCCGCTGAAGTCTAGATCCTGGCTAGGTCACAGTCGTCGAGCACCGGCGAAGGGGCCAGCTCACACCCATTTCACGAGTCACTTGACTTGGAATTGACTCCTGCATGAGAGTATCAATAATTGTTGTAAGTGGCGATAAGGACCTACTACTATCAATAACCGTCACGCAAGCTTACAGGTATGATTCCATTCATTTAATACTTACTGTCATACCAACTACCTACTAGTACTTACATACATTCGTTATAGACTCGTTTCAACTTTCGATCCTTCTTTTCGTCCATCGCGGGTACTCCTTCCAAAAATAATTTCACCATAGCACTTGTTTCTTTGAAGAAGTGCTTCTTGCCCTGTGCAAAGAAACGTCATTGAGACTCAGACGACGACGCAGCGTGTTCGTCTTACAGACAATCTTCGCCTGAGTAGTGATCGATGAAATAGGCACATTCCAGTAGCTTGCTTGTATGGATCGAATCACGGTAAGTGTCTCATGAAAGCATATAACTTCCAAAACTTTTTGAAGCAGATGGGAAACAGCAGTGTCCCGGGCTGCCCGATCGAGAATCCTCTATCATCAAGAGATCCGCAGGGTGGATAGTATGGGGACTAGCGTACGATATACGCACAAATCAAGATTGCCTTCTCGCGGCAAACAGACGGACGGAGCTATGGGCGCAGGTCAGTCACGTACAAAATAAATATAAATGCCTGTACCTCTGTGCTAGTCTCCTGTAGGCAGACCAAATAGAAGGAAGTCGTTCCTTCTTACCTCTGTGCCAAACTTGATCAGCAACGGAGTCGAACACCCTTTGGTCTTCAGGAATCTGAAAGAACATGTCAAACCGTATGGAGACCAGATTATAAACCATCACGCACTGAAAAAGCATTTAGGACAATTACATGGGTGTGGTTCATGCTTGTCATACCTTTGGCGGCATCAGTGATTCTGTCCTCACGACGGTCGGGTGCGTCAACCTGCTGATGGACCTTCAAGTTAGGCTAAGTTGCTTAAACGTACTTTACGCGCTGACTAAATTAGAATGTAAATTTTCTTCGGCAGAAGAAAACGTAGCGATGAAGGATCGTGCAGATATAAAAACTGAACACGCCATCGCGAGAGTAACAATTGTGAAGCAGGCCAGCTTGTAGGATATGGGACCATATTCGTTGGAAGCCGTGGGTGGCAGTATCAGAAAGCTAGAAGCATAACGAGACGTGCGGAAATTTGACTCAAGATGGACAGGTAACGGGGAGGATCGTGAGAGAGAGGGCAGTCGCACCTCTGGAATCTAGAAAATTATCGCAGAGGAAGCATGCCTGCATTCAAGACCCTGATGTAATCGCAGATTTGTGATGGAACAGTGGCCTCGAGCTGACTCTTGACGCATACCCTTAGAGCCTCTTGCGGAGTAGGGATGAGTCAATCCAGTACTGTCCATATCATTCCTCACTCCATGACCTGCGACAATTAAAGGGTATCTACATGACGGAGCCATGTGTCACTGTGTTTCACGTCCTTGGCTAGTTTAGCAGTACGTAGTGCCAGACAATCGCACTGCAAAACGCTCTTAATCTCCGGTACTCGTCGCGAATGTCATCGGATGGAGGGGGGACGATGAGAATATGACCTTTGCGGAGTTCCATTAACTGCGAGCAAGGAGCCTTCAGCCTCACCAACAGGCAGATGAAGGACCTGTTTCTAGGGATCCGTTTCACCATGCTCGTCCAACGGACGAATAACAATAAGGACGGATGCAATAACACTTTTCGAGGCCATACCTAGTACTGGTCCCACTATAAGCCTTGCTATGTTGAGCTCGTTACGACCATGAACCACACGCGACAGCTCACTTCATAATATGATTGCCATAGGCTACCTCACTTGCGATTGTACGGAGTATGTTCTCGTGGGTGCGATCCGCTTGACGCGTGCGAAGCAGAAGCAAATTCCAAGAAAGAGCGTGCTGCCGAGCAAGGATTTGATCTGAAACAGGACGATTTCCCGAGTACCTGGGAGACAACGTTAAGATGTATTCGATCGGGTACCCTCCTCCATACAGCTGAAGTCCAGATTCTTGGTTAGATCATACGGTGGATGGTGTCACGAGCCACTCGACCTCAAATTTGGGCATGAAACTATGGACAATAACACCTGTTTCATTAAAGACGTGTTTGACACAGACGACGACGCAACGGATTCGACTCACTGGCCCTTATGCACATTTAAGTAGATTGCTTGTATCCCAGCAAGCATCTCATGAGAGCAGAGACGTTCGAGCCCTTCACAAGCAATTCGGAAACAGAAAGGTCCTGGTCTGCCTGATCGAGAATAGTCTATCGTCAAGAAAGCCTTAGTGACCTGTAAGATAAAGGCGTATGGAAACAAGCGCACCTTGCAAACCGGAAGTCGACACACTCAGTGCCGTACCTTCGCACAGAAATGGAGCTATATGAAAATCAGTCACACGATGTAAAGACAAATGCCAGTACATCTGTAGCGGAATGGAACACCTTCCGAAAAACGGGGAGAACGCGCTGACCACGTCGAGACCAGATTGTATATTATCGGTTGCTGAGCCATCGCTTGGATAGTTCTGGGGACATGGTTCATGCCTACAATACTATCGGTGACACTGGTGATTAACTTCTAGTTAGGCGCTTCAGCATCCTGATGGATTTTCTCGAACGTGCTTTCGTCACCCAACTGAATTGGTAAGTGCTGAGAGATCCTGCAGATCGCATACGAGGCATGCTTGCATATAATAGGATCTGGTCTGGCGGTCATGGGTGCAGGTAGTATCAGGAAGCTAGAAGCATAGGAGTTGTGTGACAAGTGTGAGTCCAGATGACCAAGTAACGAGGACCCGATGACAAGCGACAATAAAGGACGAATGGGAGGACGGATCTCACAGTTCTCGCAGAATTAGGAGGAGCTTCACCGTAGAAGTATAAAGATCTGAATGGACTCGTGAGGGACAGCCTTTGAACTAGTAGTCTCCCGTAGGCAGACCCGTTCCTTCTGTATTAGGCCTTTGAACATCAGAAGTACGAACCACGACTACTTTATGTAACTACATCATCTTGAAAGATCTGCGAACTCAGGCCTGCCATCACGCTTGTTTCTGCCAACTACACGTTGGTTTTATCAAAACACCTTTATTCCAATAGCTGCAGTCCGGTCATCGGACCGTCGCGACGTCATGATGGGCGTGTAAACCCAATGTCCATGTTACTACTTTGGTAAATCTCTCTAGGCTAAGCTATCTAAGCTATCATCACCACATCCGTTTTTCCGCCTACATAGATGTTCTTCAGACTGCAACTTACTTAATGAACGAAGACTCCGGGTAAGAGCATCAGGAGAGGTGCCAGCGAAACCATGAACGAGGTATGGACATCACCCTCAACCGTTGTCTTTTGGTAATGATAACCCGATAGCTGTCCTCTCTTCTGCCTTTGCATACTGCGTCTCCAAGTGGACGCCCTGGGTTATTTCGCAAGTCATTGGGAAAGGTCATCAAAGGCCCTTTATCAAGCGAGCGCGGCAGGACTCCGATAGATGCCAGTGAAAGCGAGGTATAGAACTATCCCCTTTACAACTGCTGCCTGCCTGTTTGTAATGATAATCCGGTAGTTGTCCTCTCTTCTGCCTTCGCAGACCAAATCTCCAAGGAGGCAGCCTGGATTATTTCGCAAGCTATGGGGGAAAGTGATCAAAGGACCTTCCACTCGAAGCTCTCGGCAATCTCCAAACATTGAACCTGCCACTCCCAGTCAACGACATCTATCCGCGCAGACAAGCCAGGTACGTAAGAATTCCGAACCTTGGCGTTACGGTGCTCAATGATAGTCGCTGCAGGATCCTTCACCACATGTCGTTCCCGCTTGCCACTCAAATCGCGGCCAGGCTACTATGTCCTGCACTGCCGAGGTAGGTCCGAGCAACGTACCTTCAAGCTCTCTTGTGATACTCTACTCAGGTCCATGATCAAGCTGAAGCCCCTGACCCAGATATCAGAATCCCGCTGGCAGATGCCCGTAACGCTGCTGCAGGCATTAATATTAATGATTTCTCACGAACCAACCAAAATACCGCTTCAGCGACAGGTTATATACACAAGGTGGTCAACTCCATTGCTAGCGAGATTGCGGATGCACTGGGATTTATCTTTATGCTGTATGTGACTGACCTTAATGCTGCAATGGCGTCGGCTTTGTAGATTAACATGAATGACTCGGTGATGGATGATCCTTATCGCAATTTGCTTCAGAGGGTGTGCGAAGTTCTGCATTCTACACTTTCAAGAAAGAAAATGGGAGACTGGCGGCGGTTCCATCATGATCCATGCAAGTACTCTACAGAAAGTTAGCACGACGAACACTAGAATGTGCCGACTTCGTCGTTCATTGCTCTGAGACGAAGAATACCTGCGAGTTCTCAGTCGAACCCGCTACATCGTCGCCTGACACTCAATGTTATCTCTCCGCACAGGGATAATGTTGCCGCAGTTAAGAGCTACAGTCGTTTCATGCGGCATTTTAGAGATCGAGCGGTTTGTGGTACTGTCTACCGTTTGTTTCGGTAAAAGTTGGCTTCAAACTCATTCCGACCCTGTGCTGACGTTTGATGTACACCGAGTCGACGATCTGAACTTCAAGGAGATGGTATATGTGGACGGTGCTAGGCGGGATACGTTCTCCCTAGTACTCAGGAGGGCATCCTACCTGAACTGTATCGACAAGGCTGGAAGATCCGATGAGCATGTGATCCATTATCGCAGTCCAAGCATCACAGTTGGAAAGGGGTTGTCCTCGTGCACCGACTTTCCTAGCCCGTCGTCGGTATATTCAATCATCCTGTTGCGAAAGTACCAAGGTATTTGTCCTCAGTTTCTAGTTGTGTACATCAGGTGCCATCATCACGCTGACCAAGATGGAGCATACATTTGCAATAGTTCACAGCAACCAAACGACTATCTTCATTCTATTCTAAGGGTCTGTTAGGGGAAACTAGATAGTTCGTCTTCACTTCAACATATGTATATCCGCACTCACTCTCAACGACGGCAACCAGGCGCCATGGATCGCATTTGGCACCGGCACACAGCTCTATCAGCAAGATGCACAGAGCACAGTCCAGACCGTCATCGCCATCGGCTTCACGCACATCGACAGCGCCCAGATATATGGCAATGAGGATAGTATGGGCGCCGGCATCAAAGCCTCCGGCAAGCCACGCACCGAGCTCTTCGTTACCACCGAGCTCAATCGACTGCAACCCGGATAGACAGCCAAGATCGCACTGCAGACATCGCTGGAGAGGCTCGACTTAGAGTACGTGAACCCGTACCTCGTGCACGCACCAAGTCACCATGCGGGTCGACTGAAGGCGGTGTGGAAGGAGATGGAAGAATGTAAGAGGGACGGACCGGGAAGGTCCGGTAAGGTCCATCGGGGTACTGAATTTCGGGGTTGAGCATTTGCAGGAGATTTTGGAGGGCGCCGAGTTTCCGCCTGCGGTGAATCAGGTGAGCGGAATGCCACAAACATATCACTGGTGCTGTTTTGTGACGACCTTGCCCTGAAAGATCGAAATCCACCCATGTGTGGAAGTCCTTACAATCTGTGATTGCATTGCACGAAGAACACGATATCATTATCTCCTCCTATGGTGGCCTTTCGCCTCTCTTCCGCGCGCAGGGAGGGCCACTGGATCCTATCATTGAAGAATACGGGAACGCCTCGAGTTTACCAGAGGATAGCCCGTATCAAATGGCCAGGTGCTCATCAAGTGGTTGCAGCAGCGTGGTATCCTGGTGGTCACGTAAGTTTCATTCGTTGGGAGTGCATCTTGAGGAGCGCTGACGTTGCATTGATCAGCACTTCATCCAAGGCAGATAGAATGAAGGAGTATCTTGACACGGTCAACGTTTCGGAACTAACGACTGAGGAGATAGAGTTCATTGAGAGTGCTGGAGCATAGCGTTACCAGAAATTCTCCGTATGTTCCATTGATCGGAGGGATCGTTAGAGAACCAATCAGAATGATTTAGTGATAACGACATATATATTCAGGCGAGCAGAATTTCCAGGATAGCATCAAATACACCAGCGAATGTAATTCCGGCCTATCATCACCCCGAGCACAGAATGGTGGGACAGGTCAGGTGCACTATGTCATAAGGCCACTCAGCAAGGAATTGAGAGCAGGAATATGCGGAAACGTGATTGTACAACATAGCCAGAATGATGTTCACTGCTCTACCCCGTCCGAAAGATAAGCTTGAGAGTGCCAGTCCTTGGATTCCGAAGGAACCACGTCACTGGTGACGCGGCTACCAATTGGAACCTTGAGTTGATAAAGACAACGAACTTTATTCGATCGGCATGAACTTGAAGTCGGGACTAATCTGGCTCATTAGAAGAGGCGTTTCGTTCGTGTTCGACGCGGGTTTTGCGATCTCGGAAATTATCATTGATTTCGTTCTCGAACTTGATGTATCATATTTGCTATGAGGTACTTCGAAAGTGGTACATAATACCTCGGAGTTCGCGAAATCGCGAATGCTGGACTCATCACTTCAGTCACCCCCAAAATGGTACCTCTTAGGTTGATATTCCTCTATACCACGGATATTTTCGTTCTCGAACTTGATGTATCATATTTGCGCTGAGGTACTTCGAAAGTGGTACATAATACCTCGGAGTTCGCGAAATCGCGAATGCTGGTCTCATCATTCTCGTCCACCAGTGAAAGCTTGTCAACATGATGGTGAAGAGAGGCCGCGACGGAGCTCAAACTTAGTTCAAACAGCAACAATATAAAAGACACCTGTACTGGCAACACGTTTTGGAAGTGTCTAGAACTCAACTGCTTGCATCATGCTTCGAGTGTCAATAACCTAAGGCCATAACTCTGGCAGCCTGAGAAGCCATCATGCCGCAAGGTCGATATGAATCATTGCGGACGACGCACGAATTCGACTGACTTCATTCATCTACGTGCCTAGGGAAGACAACACTGCACGCTACCAAAAGGATACATCCTTGACATGATTTATTGTTTTCAAGTCGTAGTGAGGTTGAAGAATGAGTAGTCGTGTGTACAATATCCTCTACTAGTGATTCTACAATGGACGTATACCATAACTATGTTGTTGTAATTAGAATATCAAACGAGAAACGATAGACACTTATCCACAAAACCCAGGCGACAACGCGGGCGTACTAATCTATCGTTTTCCCCATACACAGAAATTTAATGGTATGCTACCCTTCTGAGAATGTAGTCCGTATTGCTGGTGCTACTCGGAGCGTCCGACTGGGCCCAGGCGCAGGTGCAGGGCCCAGGATAGGGGAAGACGCATACTGATCCGAAACTGATCGCTCAATATAGGATCCGTCATCAGACGTGCAGTCCGGTTGTGTCGTCCATATGCGTACCGTACCATCGTGGCTGCCTGTGGCCAACATGAAGGGGTCGTCGGTAGAATGATTCCATGCAACGCATGTCAAGTCCCCGTTAAAGGGTTGAGGTTTGACATAGTGGAGCAAAGTTGCAGTATCGCGTTCCCAAATATGAATATCACCCGCTGTATTTGGAAATTTGAGTTGTGTACCACGATTATACCTTGAAAGGAACGCACCTTTGCCCGCACATAACACAAACTGGTCATCCTTGCCGCCAAAATAGCTCGGTCCCGCAAAATCTATTTGAGCCTTAGGTAGATATGTGTGGCGGAGAGTCAACCTAGCGATCTGTGCAAAGGGGTGTTCGCGATCTTTAGTATCCCGTACTAACTCCATCTTCCATAGTTGTGCAGGCGTCTGCAATTACGAATCGATATGAACAGAGCATTTTACGCGTTATAGTTGTCGTACCTTATGCTCGAACGAAATCAACACGTTCCCACCCCTTTTGGAAATCGTGATGTCGCGCACGTCGTTGACAACGGGTGTGTGGCTTTTGAGTACTACTAGTGAAAATAGTTCGGAGAGACGTTGAGGAAAGTAACCTACTTTTCAAATATTCTAGTCTCTATATTGAAAACTGCGAAAGATTGAGTCACCCAGACAGCCCATGGATAGGCGCATCACTTACCTATTATACGCTTCTCAACTCTCGCGCTGCGGCTTGGATGCAACCCATTAGGTGCAGCGAGTAACGGGCCGACACCTAGCAATCGCTGGCCATCTGGTGTCACAGCCACATTGTGCAGTTGAATGCGACCAAAGTGGTAAGAATCAAGAACCTTCAAAGATGTTCAGCGTAAATTCGTTGGTATAGAGTGCTATAATCACCCTGCCCCAAGTGTCCTAATGATAAACTTTGTGAGTGACTAGTGAGCACACAGCGACAACAGTTGCCCTCACCAGTTTGAAAACGTCGCTACCTTCGACAGAGAAGAATTGCGCTGTCATGGGAAAGCATCAGTAACGTACAATAATAGAGAAAATGCGAAACGGATTACTCTCGCTCCCAGGCAGCCATGCGACGGATGATACAGAGTGTGGGCGTTCGATCGTCTTTTTACATATTCCATCCTCCGCAGTCCAGATCTTCATTCCGCGGGTTAATCTCGTCAAGAGAAGATGACCAGACGCAGACCTGTGCGATTACGTTTGAGATTATATAGCAGTGCAACACTCGCTGCGCTACATACCATGCAACCTGACCAATAAAGCCTCGCACGTGTACTAGAATAGCCTGAGTCGTAAGAGTCTCCTGTAACAGTAGTGTAAACAACGCGGTAAAAGTGCAGCACATTATCCTTACCCCGACACGAAAGACGACGGAAGACCGATCCCAACTGAACGCTTCGAATCAGCCGAGAAAATATGACGACAGAAGTAGCCACAAACGCACCTGGACGTAGCGAGATACTTGCCATTCGGGGAAAACTGTAAGTGCCGGACAAGAGCAGTGTGCACCATGAGATCCTGCATAGGTTCCAGTGTTCTAAGCTTGGGGATTAAATTGGGAGGTCTCGGCCCTCGAATAGCACCTAATCCGATAGATGAGAACCGAATGGGAGACATCCCGTTAGTTGAATTGCGATCGAAGGATGGTGTCCGTGGCGGCATCATGGGCCGTAAAAACGACTGGACCTGCATCCCCGATTGCGCTTGTTGCATCATGATGACAGAGCGGACAGCTCCTTTGAAGCGCTGACGGGCAATGGCCCGGCGAGAAGACTCATTCTCATCGCTCGCTCGCCCTTCCATAGAATTAGGTCGCTCAGTAAACTCAGAGCACACAGACATAGAGAACTGGGGAGAAAGATTAATCATCGCCGGGCCTTCCTGCGTAGTAGGAAGAGTAGGATGAGTCTTGCGCCTAATCCGAGTGACCACGCCAGAGACTTTCTTGAAAGACACTCGCCCCAGTAGGCCACCGAAGGCCAAAATTAGTCGATTACAGTAGCGAATAATCTTCCGCATTTCGAGCATCATGGGAAGGCGGATTAGGTTGAGTGTTGCTTCATTTATTACGTCTTCTAGCCACACGTGACCACGGCGCTGAACAAATATCCAACGTTCCGAAGCAAACCAAGCTGAGACGGCAGCCAGGCCGAAGGAAGTGACAGCCTGGGATCATTGATGAGTAATAATTTTAAACGCTGCTGGATATATTCTCAGACTTGCCGTGAAAACAGTGGTGATCGTGGACGTGACAAATCCCTGATTGTAGATGTTGTCTCAGAAATATCTCCTGCGATATAATAAGACCCATACCTGATCTGTAGCGTATGTAAACAGCATCAGGCCTGCGGAAAAACATGCCACAGACATCACGAGGAAAACTAGGGGCGATCGCTTAATCCATATCAATACCCACCAGGGTACCCTATGACCTGGAGAACGACTAATGACCTTTAGTTTGGCACCAAATACAAACGGGAGGCAGGATAGAACGAACTACATGGCTTGCTTCCAGGTGAGACCAAGCAGACTGTTTACTGCGGCTGCTATACTGAAGACCAATGAGGAGAACCAAAACGCATTAACAGACTTCTCCAACGGGCCATCCGTCAACGCATATGAGAACTGCAACGTCGTGGCCGTCACAGCCGAGAAGAACGTCGCGACTGTCGACAAGTTTAGCAGGTTTGCAGCTGCATGCTGCTGTGCGAATCTAATTGTCGGAACACCTAGCAGAAAATGTAAACACGAGAGTATTTAGGAGGGATTGGATAGTATACCAATTTCTGTAAACATGGACAGATTGACTGTGATGTTGTCGACGTGCTCCCCAATTTCCGACGTCAAATCGTGGATGTATCGCTGCACTGCTGGATATCGAAATTGACCTGAAGCTAGTTGGTACGTTGTAGAATGGAGATTAACCGGAAGCCCATTACCTTTGTACTCATCGAGACACGAGGCCCAATACTAAAACACACAGTTAACATAGAGAACCGACGGTGTGTCTAACTAGATATGTCACCTGCAGGTCGACTTCAAAAGCATGCATTGAAGTATTAACCGCCTCGTCTGTGAACTCTGGGAACTCGTTCAAGCAGTTGAGGAACGTTACGACGTCTAGTGCGAAACCAGCAAATTGACCGGGGAAACTTTCAGGATCGAGGTCGCCATCGTTGACCATGGACTTGAGCGAAGGTTGATGGCCTCTCCATGTGCGTCGTCGGTCCATCAAGTTAGGATTAACCAGTGTTTCTCGAGGCTGCCGCGAAATCTTTCGAGGAAACAAAGTAGCTGCGTTCTCGCGGAATAGAAACAATAATTTTGTGAGGCGCTCCCGTAGTTTAAAAGCGGAGGACAATATCCCAACAGAACTTCCCAGTTGGCGTGCAGCATTAGCAAAATTCCGTAGCTACAGGAGATGAGCGTCAAAAACCACAGCAGTGCGCTTATTCCTACCTCCTTGTCAAGATTTTCCATTCGCCTGTAAAGGTCGCTCAGTGCAAAGAGACGAAGGCACGAGCACGGCTCGCACCTCTCAAATTTGTTGAATGATTCTGATCCTGCGACTTGCAGTTTCTCATCCACGGTTGCTGAAAAAGAGATAAAGCCATCATTGAGTGCCCGGGCTGGCGAATACTCACGAACGTCTCGCTCATCTTCTGAGGTAGAAGGAAGGTTGGCATCTAGAAGAGTACAATTAGTTGTGTAAAATGGCCAGCTGGGGATAACTGACCGTTATCACTAGATGAGTCATGGCTAAGCTCGCTCAGGACATCCAAGAGACTAATGATAGTCTGTCTCCGTCTGGAATCCACAAATGCTTCATTTCGAACGTAAGGGTTTGGTACGCTTGGAATACTCGAGGTCGCATCATGGAAAGAACGAGCAGCATGTGCTGCCCCAGAACTGGAGTTAGGAGGCCCAAGGACTATTCTTCTGGAAGACGTACCACGAAACATTGTGAGCGAGCACTGATGGGTCTGCTGCAGTGACAGTCACTGGGTTATATGGGTGGAAAGATCGGAGGATCCTGTTTTTGATGTAGAGGATTGAAGAAGGAAGTGAGGTGAAGTAAGGTCCTCTGGGGTCGAATACACACCAAACGGTAGAGCGGCCTAGACAAGCACCGCACGTATAAGTCGTGATGGCAGTAAAAAACGCGAAATTCATTCAGCTAGCATCTTAGTGAGGTATAATTTGACATGACGGCATGTTATCGCTAGACTGACTGAACTCAGCGATTCGGAGCGTGAAGGCCTCGAGGAAGAATACGAAGCAGCGGCGACCCTGACTTGGAGCCGTGCCGATCACTGCATTTAGAGTGTCATCCAAGCCGATAGGGAGATAAAAAGTGAATCTATGGTGAATCGTTCTCAAATATATAAATACTGTGGAATGTAAAATTTCCTGGCAGCAAGACCACGGGCATGTTTGAAGGCCAAGGGGCGTAAAGGTGGTGTGAACGGGGTACTGATGGATGAGACGTGCGGAAGCAACGTGTTCGGGAGTAAGTGAATTAGCAAAGGATGCCCATAGATGGATGCGTAGTGATGAGCCTGGTGCCGCGGAGGTTAGAGTTTTGTTTAATATAGTAACACATTTGGGATGCTAGGGAGCTTGGAAGAAGTCTGCGGGTAGGCGTATGGGTGGCTGTTGGATCATCTTGGATGCAATGGTCAAAACTCACCCAGTAGTCAAATTATCACGTACAGGCTTATCGCAGCTTCGAGTACAGCCAAATCTCAGCCCGATTCTCCTGCAGAGAACCCCGCAAAAGGAGGCATGCAATCTTCTGTTCCAGTGTGAGGTATCGGAGGAGCTCCACTGGGACTTTGTCCACCGTGATTGAGTGAAAACTGTGACGCAAGGATCATGATATTACTGGAGAAACATCTGATCCGTCCGAAAATGAAGTAATTCTGTCTTACAGTCGTCGGTATCGTCTTCAATGAAATCCAGTCAGATCGCAGTACTTACGCAGTACTAGAACAACCCGCAAGCCTGGGAGTTCGACGGTAGGATCCGGGCCGATACAGAAAAGGAAGTTTAAGTTTCTCTCTTAACCTTCGAAGTTCGACTCGGACGTCCAGTTCCACTGCAAAGCTAAACGTCATGAACTATGCGCATCCTTTCATGGAACATTGTAAGAAAATGAGCTATCTTTCTAAAAATCAGTGCTCTAATGTCATAACAGAATGGCATCAGAACCCTTCCTCAGTATCACCCGTGAGTGTAGTAATACGACTTGATTTCCACTGTATAAGTCTTACAAAAACACAGATGGAACACTTTCACTTCATTTCAAGGAGTTCTGCAAAATCTCGATGCAGATATAATATGCTTTCAAGGTGCGGGTCCTTCATTCATTCCAACTTCTCCTGTCAAATCCCCAAACCTTATGTTTCCCAGAAATGAAAACCTCACGCAGTAGCCTATCACGCGGCGTTGCTATACCAGATCATTTTCACGCATTCTTTTCCTTCCCACAGAATAAAGGAGGCTATAGCGGCGTAGCCATTTACACTGACTCCCGCACCATAACTCCACTTAAGGCTGAGGAAGGTCTCTCTGGCATTTTGCAACCTAAGCCGCCTCTGACGTCGGATGAGCGCATATCTCGCTCATATCCCTGTGCACATGAAATGGAACTGATGCCAGACGACCAGGGGTACACCCCCATTGATCTCACTGCCCTGGATGCGGAAGGTCGTGCCCTGATCGTAGACTTTGGCTTGTTCGTGCTGATCAACGTCTATTGTCCCAACGAAACATCCGATGCCCGTCTTCCTTACAAAATGAACTACCACTTTATGCTGCAAGAACGGGTCCGAAAGCTCAGGAGTGAAGGCCGTGAAGTTGTCGTCGTTGGTGACATCAATATCTGCGCAACGCTGCTCGACCATTGTGACGGTCATCTCGCTAGCAACGCTTCAACTTTCTACGACCATCCTGCTCGTGCGTGGTTTCACAGCTGGTTGAGTCCTATTGGCTGCATGACTGATGCGGCACGGACATTCTGGCCTGACAGAAAGGGAATGTACACATGTAAGACGCAAGGCACACCGATCACTTCCCATCATTCATATCCTTTTTGTGTTAGGCTGGAACACGAAAATTTCAGCGCGAGAGACCAACTATGGAACTCGAGTGGACTATATCCTCGTCACATCCGGTATGCTTCCCTGGATCAAACATGGAGACATTCAGCCGTCGCTCAAAGGTTCTGACCACTGTCCTATATATATTGATCTTCATGACCAAATAACAACCGATACTGGCCAACGATTATCCCTACGTGACGTATTGCTGATGGACGGAAATAAACCAGACTCGCCTCGGCTAGCAGCACGACGATGGGATGAGTATTCCAGCAAGCAGACGCTGCTTTCCGCTTTTTTCGGCAAGGAGAAGGAGGTAATGGCACCCGACAGTTCCGTGTTTCCGTCGGTGGCGCCTACTCCGGATACTCAATCGCCTATTGTGCAGCCTGTTGCTGCGCACCCCGCTGTCGTCGGGTTTCCACCTCCAATGCATCCCACGCTGAAGAAATCCACGTGTACCTCCACGAGTCAGCCCTCCGCGCCATCACCCAAGCCGCAAGCCAATTCCATTTCGTCAAGCCAAGTTGTGCTCTCCTCCGGTTCTGCCAAACGCAAAGCAACAACAGACAATGAAGCTAAGGCAGCGCTCAAGAAACTAAAACCCGGTCAAAGCAAGCTCTCCGCATTCTTTGCGCAGCCATCAACTACCTCTCCATCCAGCCAGACTGATTCCCCAGGTCAAGATGCCGATCAACAAGACTACATAGAGTCTGACTATCAGTTCGCCCTCGAGCTTTCCGCTTCCCTAGAAAATCCAGATTCGCAGGGCTCGCTTGCTTCAGCGGTGCCTTCTACCTCGCAAAGTAAAACCACGTGGTCACAGCTGATGGCCCCTATTCAACCGCCACACTGTATCATACACGGAGAGCCTGCCAAGGAATACACCGTCAATAAGCCAGGCCCAAACAAGGGGAAGACCTTTTTTCTCTGTTCGAGGTCCGTCTATCCTGATCCACCACCACCCCTTCATTTCGCGTTCCATCTAATTCGTTCATTTGAATTGTAGACCGGTTGGCCCCGGTTATGATAAAGGTAAAGGCGAACGCCTCCGCGAAGAGGTGGATCACCGATATCGGTGTAATTTCTTCAAGTGGTCGAGCGACGTCAGGCGGGAAGCCAAGGACAAGTCTCTCGCATCATGAAAAAAGCCTCGAGGTGCATTACGCTAGTTGCATATACACACATACCCCTGCACATGCTCTTGTACATACGTTGCGTTAGACACGTGCTTGATGGATGGTACTTTACGCTTATAAATCCGCGTTATTTTTTTTTGGTAATGACAATTATACATTTCGTATCCCTTGAAGCGTTACTCTACGACTCGGGCCCGTGGAGCTCGGGTGACACGCTACAACCACAATGATGTACTCATCATGCTTACTGTTTCTCAAGAGGCTCCTTGCCCTCGTTTAGCGAACGACAGACGCGCTTGACTGCGACTTTCCTGACGTCAAGTGAAGGGCACAAAAAATCGACGTATAATATACCTGCAACACCATAGAATAACACAAATCACCAGGCATAATCCGCCGGCAAGAAAGCAACGACCATGGAGGACGGCAGGCATCATCCCAACGGCTAACTCGACCCTCGAACTTGTTTCTTGGCAGTTCCAAGCATGGTATTATTTACCTGCAAGCGCTTAGAAGGTACAGATCAGAGTAACGATGTGATTTACCTTTGTCGCGAATCGCAAAGAGCACAGTGATTCGTTTAGATGTGCCGCCAACGGCGAAAGGTTCAAGATCATCTGCCACGAATCGACTGTGTCATACTCACATATCCAACATCACAGGATCCCACACTCACCAGCGTCTTCGAATTGCCGCTCAACGAGTTTTGCAACAAGTACGTCAGCTGGAAATTGAGTTAGGTTCGATCGCGAGACACAATGCATAGGTCAAGAAGCGCGCAAGATCACCTTCGAATTCCTATATGGAATATGTTTCTCTCCTTTTTCCCCCTTCTCGCCTAGTGCAGCGATGACATCTCCAAGCGCGCTCAAGCTCTTATTGATGTTCTGCGTCTCTTTCAGCCGCTCCTTATCCCCCGCTGCCCCACTTGAGTTGAGGCGCTCACTACCAGCCAAGTCTACGAGATTGAGACTACCTTCACAGCTTTCGCCGGTGTGCGTGTTGGTGCCCGAGATGCGGAGTGTGAAGACAGAGTGTGAACGCGAGGAACGCTCATTCATAAGCGTAGCCGCCACGGTGCGCCGCGAGTTGGCGACGCGGAGGAGGGAGGTAACGGACGCTGGAGACGGGAGAGGCATCACGTTCACGTCAGTGACGCGTGTACCGGACTTGTCATGCTTGATCTCATGCTTCTTCTTGTCGAACTCGCCCTTGCCAAGAAGGTCATTGATTGTTTCGTTGTACTGAAAGTGTGCTTCTTAGATCAGTGCCTGAAGTACATGGACAAAACACCCACGATCTCGAGGAACTGGCCGTCCATCTTGTATTCCCAGCCTTTAGGCTTGAGGTGTTCGGCAGCTCTGAACACCTCGTTCACTGCACGTGGTATCATACCTGTCGTGGCCGCAGTCTGAGAAATTGGTGCGTTAGATGCAGCCGTCTGGATGAAAGAACATATGTACCGATCCGCCTTCCATGGTGAAAGACTTGCCAGAGCCTGTTTGGCCATAAGCGAATATACAGACATTATATCCGTCCACACAGCTTTGAGCAAGGAGGGAAATTTCCTCGAAAACTTCGGCCTGGGTTGATTGAGGTTCAAATACCTGCAGAAGGGCAGCTTCAAGATCGTACAAGTATTGTTTATTAGGAGAGGACGAACCCTATCAAAACCAAAGCTGTAGACTTCTTTGCGTTCGAAGCCCATGGCGCTGGAACTCGAAGAGGAAATGGCGATCTCCTTGTGGTCCCTTTTGTCAGGAAATGACATATCTGCTGCTGCTCCCTTCTCCTCGTCATCGGGAGTTGGGCTGTTAGATGACCCAGAGCGCACCAGCCCGGTAGAGGATGAGGAAGATGACAAGTCTGATGTGAGGACAGGGCGAACTCGACAGAATACTCGAATGTTGCCCTTGAGCTCCTGAATCATGTTGTGCAACTTCCGTCGTACCATCTCGCTCTCTCTGGCATCTTGCTCCAGCTCCAATATTCGTCGTTGTGCAATTTCGAGCTCGAGCGCCCTGTCCGAGATTGCATTCACCGCAGCATCGAGCTGCGTTTGTGAAGCGGTGTTCTGCGCTTGCAGAGCATTAATCTGCGCATTGAGAGTGATATGGGAGGTGGACTGATGTGACACGGTGGCCTTGAGATTCGACACGTGGTCTCGCTCCCTCTCTAAATCACCCTTTACAAGCCTCAACTCGTCTGCCAGCTCCCTTGCTTCCCGTGCTTTACTTTTGACTCCTATCTCGAGCTCCATGATCTCTCTGGTATGCTTCATGCGCAATTTCTCAATTTCATCGCTTGCGCTCACCAATTCTCTCCGCTTGTCAAGCTCAAGCGACTTGGCGTTAGCGAGCTCGAGGGATATGGCGCGATGATTCGCTTCTAGCTCGGCGACTTTGGCACGCTCTGCGTCCATGGTTTGGGCCAACCTTGCGGCATTGACAAGCTGCGCAGATTCGATGGAAGCGACCTGGTTTTGGAGGTCGCGGAACTCTTTGGATTGCAATCCACTTCCGCTGGCGACTCGAGATCCTGAAACGACACGTCCCGAAGGGCGTACAGGCCCTGTTGACGAACCAGATTGTTTTGGTGGTGCACTGGTGGCACGAGTTGTTCGCCGTGATGCTGATGTCGATAATTTCGGTGGTTCGGGTCTGGTGAGTCGTTGTGGGCCCGAGGGCAATTTTGCCGCATGCCCCGTTGTCGTAGTTGGTCGATTGAGTGCGCCTCGGCTGGCAACTAGTGGACGAGCGCTGGCACCATTGCCAATTGCTGGAAGTTTGCGAGGTTGATCAAGGGCCTCTGCGTCGAGATCGTCCTCTGCTTTGCGTTTGTTGCCCAATGTAGAATTAGACATGGAAAAGCCGAGTGCGGTAGTAATGGAAGGGGCTGGTGGGTCAATTGGGGGGTCCGGGGACGACCTCAAGCGCGGTAACCTCGACATTACGACACGTTGAATTTTGTATTTAGATTCAGAAAAGTTGAAAGAAAACAAGCCAACTCAGGCTTTTGCGCGACGCGTCTGCACACGTGATTTTTGAATGACCACTTGAAGGGGGGTGAAGCTGATTTTCATGATCCCGGCTTGTATCCTCCAATCCTTGCCCTTTGGCGTGAACAATGTTAACGTGCTCAGTGCGCTGCCAGCGCGCCTCCCGTCAATTATTTGCCTCCTCATCCACGAATCCGTTTGTGCAGACGCGTAGCTATGCTTCACAACCAAAGAAAGGACAAGTCGTCAAGCAGGCCTGTGAGTGCGCGTCCAACCTAGCTTCATACCGAATGTCTGAAACGGCTGTCGGTCACAGCGCAAGGATTCAAGGGGAAGAAGGGTGCTCTTCCAGGCCAGGCGGAACCTGCAAAGAAGGACAAGAAAATGGTCTGCTTTCGTCGTCCTTGGAACATTTAATATAGTTAACTTGGGTTCATTAGGCCTTCCAACCATTGCCCGTCTCGCAACTTCCGCACCCATTATTTGAGAGCGACCGTCCCGATACCCTTTCTTTACAGTCATTTCATCCCGTATGCTCTGGATATCTTTCTCCGTTCACGTGAAATTGATCCTTCCTGTTAGGAAATGCTCACGAGAATCGTTGAGTCTCAAGCCCTCAAATTCCCCCATAATGACAATGATCCGTTCCGCATATTCGGCTTACCAAGGAATATACTTGTTGAGGTTCGCACAACGTTGCATTTAGCGCGAATGTTGTTTAATTGTCTTATCCCCACTAGTATCGCCTACTGTCCAAGCCCTGCTCTGTGATACGCTCCGTCACGATCGATGCAATTAATAAGTTAGATGCAGCTAGTGAGAAGGAAAGCTGGCAATCTAGGGTTATCTTTAGTGCGCTCCTTGGATGCTCATCACACGGGGATTTTATTGACATGTTTCTAGCTGGACCCCAGGGGTGTGGAAAGAGTTTCCTTCTCCTGCAAGCTATGCAATATTGCAATGCCCGAGATTGGCTAGTCCTCTACATTCCTCGAGGTCAGTACTTCTTTCAGAAGGCAAACTTAGATATCGATATCCTTACCATCGCCTACAGCAACTAGTCTTGTGAACTCTACTACGGCCCATGTCTATGACATGCGCACTCGAACATACCTTCAGCCTGTGTTTGCATACCAAACTCTCCAACGTTTCCTGAAGGTCAATGCCCCAAAACTCGAACAACTGCGCACGCAGACGGATCTAGAGATCGAACGTCGTCCAGCAGTACCCGCTGACACACCCCTCGTGGAGCTAATTAATATTGGCCTGAAGGATCAGGGTCTTGCCCCAACAGTGCTTAGTGCCGTGCTAGAAGTGATTGGGAAGCAGACAACGTGAGTGATCGTCTTTGTCTGGAATGGGCAATAGGGCTTTACACTCACCCATAAATCATAGGTTCCCGATGCTTCTTGCAATTGATGACTTCCAGGCCCTGTATGGCAAGTCACACTACCGCGATCAACATTTTTCGGCTATCAAATCGTACCATTTGTCAATGCCACGTCTCCTGCTCGAGTACGCATCTGGACGGAAGTCATTCGTAGGTGTCTCTAAAACCAAACCATTGGCGTCTCGTCATCTGAACATTATACACAAGGCTCGCGGCGCAGTTTTTGGCGCTCTCTCAATGAGTAATACAACGTTCCCGCTCCCCCTGGAGCTCTGCGAGGCTCTTTCTCTCGAATACGACCGTCCCTACGGGCCATATGTGAAACGCAGTTCGGAGCTTGTGAAGTACACTCATCGCCTCGAGAAGCTCGCAGTACCCAACAGCCTCACCATACCCGAAGCTGCGTCCGTTTTCGACGTGTGGATGAAAGACCGGGCAGTTCCTACGAGTGAGTGGTTTTACTTGTCCCATCTGCTTCTCGGAGCTTGACGCCTTGAAACAGAACCAAACGATGAACTGTTCCTGTCAAAGTATAGCGAGGCTAGTGGGAATGCAAGAGCGTTTGTTTGGAAGGGACTTCTGTCGTCCATATCGACATAGTAAGATTTTTGGATCGCAGATTCTATATCATCTTAGTGCGCGCCTTGAGGTGCTGATGACGTCTGTCATGAGGGTATTCTTAATTGTTCTGCCATGGGAGCCCGACACAGCCATACTATTCGAAGACTCGATTGGATCTGACTTGCGAAACCTCGCCTCGCACAAACGCGTTTTGTTAATGCGTAAAACACGAAAGGAAGCTGAGTGAACTGCGCCTCCTATTGCACGATCTATCAACGGACAGGAAAAAATACATCTGTATGACAAGTCCGATGCAATGTCCTGCTTCTCTTTGCGACAACATTTGTTTTTTGGAGAGGTACACTGCAAAGTCATTTGTGTACACAAGTTGGTGCTCACTTGGACTAGCTCAGACTAGCTCTTTGGATGCACCGTCCCATGTTCACGGACACATGTTTTACCACAGCACGCCATTGCATATAGCTAGGATCCTTGGAGATGTAGGGGATACCTCGTTTTAGTTTTTTTTTTTCAGACCTTCCAAGGAGGCAACTACATCATTTAAGTTTGATCAACTAGCAGTTAAATCACTCACATATTATTGCCTCGCTTTAAGTGTACCCCGCCGCCCAGGACTTAACTTATCCGTGTTTCTTCATTCCCGTCATGTCGTCACCGAGTGGCGAATTGAGCACACCACTTTACAGATCGAGTCGATATTCCAGGCTATCACTCAGAGACGTATTACCGAGACATCGGTCCTTCATAATGAAACTCCATGCAAAATTCAAAGTCCAACATCCGTAGTTGCACGTTCTCTGGGCTGGCCATGAAACTTCAGTTGGTCATCCTCGAGGGTAATAATCCCGGTATAGAAGATCTCTTGGCACCCTGTTCAGTAATGATTATGCACCCAGCGAGAATGAGGCGCTGCAGAGCTGCTCAGGTATGTCTGATGTCTGACTTATGTAATGCAGCCCCGACGTTTCACCAGCGTAAAATTCCATTGCGGAGGTGGGCAAATATTCTCATGCCACGGCAGACCCGATGACATCGACGACGTGAAGATGAATTGCATTGCTAATACTCGTAAATCGTGCTTTCACTGCCAGTTACATATGCTAAGGACAGAGTGTAAGGAGGAGGTATGGATGGATGCTCCCGCCACAACTTCCGTCACCCCTCACAGCCTCCTGCAGCCCACGGCGCAGAGACGTTGCCTGTCGCCGTTGCATACAGTCTCAAAACCACTACCAGCCACCACCTCCCGTTGTTCCCCAGTGCCTTCATGATCGATGATTTGAAGGGGTACAACAAATCTTCCTCCACTGCAACCAGAACTTTGTTCTCTGTCTTTGAGTTCCCTTCATCAATCCATATCATGTGCACTGTCAGCAGTGTAGACTAGAACAACGATCCAATGTTGGTGCGTGCTTAAGCATGTGTGCAACTCTTGTTCAATGGTCTAGGGTTTGACAATCATCCGCAGGATTGTGGTATCGGTATGATTGGATGTCAGGTTTTTGAGTCTCAGATCTTATTCACTGCATTTGAGCAGCTGGTATTTTATACAGGAGAAGTTGATGGGTGAGTAGTGCTTGATCAGTTGAAGATTTCGCGCAATTCTCAGCGTCGAAAATCAGAATGCTTTAGGAGTCCAAGATTTTTTTTTCGTGAACGGATCCCCTTTGGTAGTAAGTCCGAGGGTGATGAACAGAACTGTTTATACACAGATCAAATCTCGCATGTCTAGCAGGTGTCAATGTCATCGCAAACATGGCTTCATTAAATTTCCCAGATGCCCCCAAACCACCTATTGACTGGCTACACCGTGACAGTTTGTTTGGGCGAGTCCCTCGGCTTTACTGAGGGTCTGTTGCAGGAGCTTGCAGAGACTAGCCATATTAGCTTGCCCTAAGCGGCGTCCCTGCCTCCGGTGTGTATCATAGGCTGGGTAGTGCCTTTGAGTGAGTGATATTTAAACGTGGCCTGTTTCATGGACGGCTTGACGAGTTGAAACTAAATCAATCAATGCGTCATTCCTGCAAAACATAGCGAGGTTAATGCGCAATATTGTTCATTTAGGGCTTTCAAAGGAGCTTGTCGCAATCCAGGTCCATATGCTGATGCCATCCAACTTGAAGGTAACTTGACGATGACCCATACTATTTCAAGTTCAATTACTGTAAACCTATATAACTAGAGGTATTAGTCTCGCGCAATTTTGTACTAGCTTTACATAAAAGGCAAGCAAATGCGATTATCAGAAGCATCTCGCTCCACCAGGATAATTTAATGTGCTCCCATGCACTACAGAACATATTCAACCTCCGTCAGCGGCAACTTCAGTTCCCAGCGGTCTGACAGCGATTTCGATTGTGGGATTCTTTGAAATGTTTTCTTTCTTCCCGCAACGGAATATATGTACGTACGACACGTAAGAAGAGCAGTAGCAAGGACTAACAAGGCCTAAATGATGCGTATGAGTCGCTGGAAGTCCTCTGGCGCGTCCGAGTCGAGGACGTGTTATTCTATCAATTTCCTTTTTGGTCACAAGGGCGCGAAGAATTTTATGATTATCATTACATTCGCAAACTGCTGTAACTTACTTTCAAGCTGGAAAACAGATCGTGCGCAGGATAAAGAGAAATGCTGGCGATGATGATGCTGATTGTTGTTACACCGGACTTCACAATAGCTTCGCAAGAAATGAACGCCGGACAAGACATGGTAATGAAGGGTCGCATACCAAGTCAGGTATAATTAAGTTTATCATACAGCCCTCGACTAAAGGTAACGACTCGATATTGGACCATATAGCAAAAAGATAGATATGCAATGGTGATAAAAGGGACGATGAAGGTTTTCGTAAGTTGCCAGGTGCCTTTGAGCAATATTTCCCAGCGCCTCATGGTGGGATGCTGGCGAAATAACTGTGGGCGAATCGGGGTCTGGAAATCGCTTGAACTCGATTCATCGTCAGGTGTGATAGGCAGTCTGATGTTTCGTGGATCAGATGTAGTTTTTGGATGACCGGAAGGAGTGGGAGAGAGAGAAGGATGCGACTCGGAGTGGGACTCATCCGGTGGTATGAATGGTGACATCCATGAAGTTAAGATATGGGATTTTGATAATCCTCTTGGTCTATATAACTCTTGAACTTGTAAGGATTACCAATCGTTTACCGCCGGAACATGCCGATACTCCTTCCACCGGATATACAAACTCCGAACTTCGGGATTTTGTTGTTACCTCAATATGTCCTTGATATGTCCCTAACATAACTATATAATATGCACTGGCCTCCTCCTGATTTGGCGTCGGCATACTAAACAGCTTCGAGATTGATGAGAGGAGATGTTGTAGTAAGGGAGAAAAGATTTCACCTGGGAAGTGACAAGGAACACGGTGTATGAGGGAGAACTGGTCGGCACGATCCTAGCTGTAGACTTGTTAAGAGAAGAGGGAGGGAAAGGGACGCTGGCGCTGAGCGTAGATAACCAGGGAGCAATCAAGGCAACAGGGGTATTCAACTCCAAGGCGGGGCACTACCTCATGGACACCCTGCACGACGACCTGCGGAGACTCATCCCAGCCCACAATCAACGCAAACTGATCGTCCGATGGTCCCCTGGCCATCAAGGCATCCCAGGAAATGAAGCAGCCGACGAGCAGGCCAAACTAGCTGCAGGGGGGGACAATTCAGAGGCACGACTCCTACCCAGGTCACTGAAGAAAAGAAACGGCACCGTCATCACACTCCCAACCAGCAAATCGGCCCTCAAGCAACAATTTCACCACAAGATTAAGAAAGAAGCTACCGCAGTAATGACGAAATCACCCCGCTACCCCCTCCTCCGAAAAATCGACTCATCCGCACCATCAAAACAATTCTCATTGCTAGTCGCAGGCCTACCACGACGCCATTAATCCCTTTTGTTCCAGCTACGCACTGGCCACGCACCATTGAACAAACACCTGCATCGCATCGCGAAAGTCCCGAACCCCATCTGCTAACACTGCCACATGCGGGAAGAAACCGTTCACCACTTCCTCATCGTTTGCCCCTCTCACGCACGACAACGCCACAAGCTACAAGAAGAGATAAGCTCTCGCGCCAGTCAGCTTGAGAACCTCCTGAACGATCAAAAGTGCATCAAACCACTATTCCGCTTCATAGCAAGCACCCGCAG
>KV448289.1:0-49953 GCA_001658105.1 Rhizopogon vinicolor AM-OR11-026 | reverse complement strand
TACATGTGGCGGACATGAGTACGTTCGATCGAAATATTCCAACAAATTAAAAGAGAATAGGTGCCTACCACCGTAAAGGAGTAGCTTGGATATCCGGTTACGACTAATTCGAAAGAGCGAAAGCAGGTTGTATTGAATTATGCGCCAGTTCCGGCACAGTGAAAACGGAGAGAAACCCATAGCGTACTAAAAACTAAGTAGCTAGTCTTTATACTGTAACGAAAATGCCGGTTTTACCGAGATTACTAAGTGTCGAGCTCGCGCCGGTAAACTTCAATCGCCGAAATCCAACAGGTTGTTCAGTGGCCCTGCGCAGATTGAGTTATCCATAGTAATGATGACTTGCAACCGTTCCCATTAGCAACCACACGACTTTAAAAGTCGTCGAAAAGAGAAGGATGAGCGCTCAATGCGTGCTAGGAACGACATGCATCTCGGTGATGAGTAATGGCATGGAACGAGATCAATAAGTGTCATAATCTTAGAAAGAAAAAGGTCTAGTCAATGTCAAAACATGCTAGGAGAGATCTAGATACGGCGCTGTATCTTCACACCCACAAGAGTAAAAGCCACGCCCTACATACACCTAGAATTCATCCACGCAGTGGCAATCACAGTCCGCCACAGGACACATGCCGTGCGAGCGTGCTCCGTCTTCACCAAAGAACCAATCAAGAATATGCAATGCATGTCCGGGTGTCGACATGTCTGGCAGATGACGATCGCTTCATCGATCGTATCTAAGGACCACGCTCAGTATGGATGAGGTACACGTTTGCACGAAGGGAAATGCTACCTTGGTAAGCGTTGTGCGAGTGTGAGAGCTCAGCCTCGCGCGCGCCGTCTGGAATGATGCTCAGTGCAGGCATGCAGTAGGCTAGCACACACTCAGTATCAGTGCATCCTGCATTCTAAAAAAGCAGTACTCACACATCCCCTCTGTACCCCGTCCGACACAGCATTCATCAGCTTCGAGCAGTAAATACACCGAATCAAAGTCTGCCTCAGCGCCCACTCAAATGACGCCAAATACCCATTCTGCACAGGATCCTGTAATATCTGACCCCGCTCTACATCAAATGCAACGCGATGGTGGAAAAGCTTGAACCCGTCTAACAAGTCCCTATATGTCTCCAGCCACCGCTCTGTATGCCCATCTGCAAATTTTGCGGGGGATGCATAGGCACCGAGGATTGCAGCGGTCTGCACATCCCCCGTACGGTCTACGTAGTCTTGTAAAATATCTATACCTGTAGGGGTGAGGCCTGCGATGATAAGGCCTTCGATGTCACCGTGTATGCAAGCCCGGTCGGCCGTGCGCCAAAGGTAGGATAAGAGCGCTTTGTCTTCCAAAAACTGAAAAGCGATCACAAGACGCTCCCGTAGTGGGAGTAATTCTTCCTCGAGAACTTCGGACCAGTCCTTGGAGGCGAGCTGGGTAAGCATCACACGGAAGTATGGATCTCGAAGGACGATGACGCGCTCGGTGTGGTCTCGGAGTTCGTTGGATGAGGTGCCGCCAACGCTGGGGATGAGGGTAGCAAGCGTACCGGACACAAGATTGTGCATCTCGTCTGGACATCATGTAAATCACCGAAAAGAACACAAAGAGGCGGAGATGGCAGTACCGTCACTGCACATGAGTAACTCCATCGCCCTTTGATATTGGCGCGTACAGACGAGCCAGTAGGCCTCTCTTGACAGATGGGCCTTCTTCTCCCATCTGCATAAGAAATTCTGCGATCAAAAGGCACGAATAGACACATCATACTTGCCTTCGAATTGCATGATTCAGTTCATCTTCCCCAATACCCCACTCGCAGAGATGCAACGCAAATCGTCTCTGTTCAAGCTCATTCGTGCACAGGAGCTTTCAATGGGCGTTCTGAACGTGTCCGTCGGGCACATAAAGCAGCAACAACGGCAGCGAAATCCCCATAAACAAAATCGTCAGACGGTTGACTCATTCGGGTCAAGGGGTCGAGCACGGCCGAGGTGGATAGCTGAGAAAGGCTAGAATCCACCAACGACGTTGTGGGTACGGTTAGAATGTCGTCAAGGACGCTGAAAGACAGTGGGCCTGAGTCAGGGCAGCGCCTTCCCATAGTCCAAGAAGTCATTGGTTTGAGAATTCATATCCGTGTACTCTTGACGTCGGAAGCATACAAGTTCGCGGGAATCTGTGTGAGAGATGCACTTTCAACTGTCGGGAATGTTCTTCGATAGGACGAGAACGCAGGATGTATCCAAGCCCACAGCTCTGAGAGTGTTGAATCTGGGCGGGGATCTTCCTGTAGGATTTGAGCGTTGTGCTTCGCCTGCAAGGAGAAACATCACGCGTAAGAACCTCAGAAGGCGAGAAGTAACTCACGCTTGCTAGCCCATATCCACGGGTAGCACGGCGACGCATCATCATCGAAATATCATCCTCCATTACTTGAGACACGCTTTGCGTCGAGTGCCTTACTCTCGATGAACTCTGCTCCGCAAGCTGCCTACGGCCCTTCGCTTTCGGCTCATCCCTAGCTGGAGGCTTCAAAGCAATCTGATCACTAACACCGCTCAGCGGCGCAGACAGGTCACTTCGCACCACCGAATGCTCGAGTGGGTAGTGCTGAAACGAAGCTGGACTATAGGTCCTCGCCTTCATCACCTTCGATGGCGATGCGTCACTGTCCAACGGCAGGAACCCATCTTCATCGCCCTTCCCAAACATCGGCTGACGGACAGTTTTCCCGCGTCCCCGCGTCGTCGTCTCTTCTTCAGCGTGCACGTCCCATGGCTGCAGTGGAACGCCACGGTCCGCGAACCTCGGGAGCACCTTGCAGCCCTGCCCTGTACTAACGGCGAGGTCCCCGCGTGCACTCCACAATGCCTGTTTCGGCGTACCATGCATAGTGTACAATTCAAGGTCTCTATCTTTGTTGACCAACATGACTTCCGATGTGAGAGAAAAGGCGCGTTTGCTGGGGACGAGCGCAAAAGAGGCGAGAGGTTTATGAAAGTTTTTCGCTTTTTCAGTGAGAGTTGTGTCAGTATGCGCATAAGATAGATCGATCGAGAACGCACTTTTCGCATATCAGAGAGAACGAGTGCCATCGTCCCCTGCGATTCTACATTACTGGGCTTCATACCAGATCCAGCAGCAGTCCAAGGCGCCCGAGACCTCTTACTAGTAGCACCCCTCAACTGCAAAGACTCCCCAAAACCAAACCTCTCCCCATCCGCAAAATCCTCCCTCCCCTGCGCTTGCTGAAGATCCTAGAATCGGACATAGGAAGTATCTTTCTCGCGCGTGGTAAGCACGCCCCTTCTCGAGCTCAAAAATTCGATATGGTTGACAAAACTGGCAGCATTGGAATTGACACCGCCCGCACCAGCACCAGCACTACCACCAGAACCACCACGCGTTCCCGCAACATCAGCAGCTGTATCTTTCTCCGTAAACGTAAGCAAAGGATGCGGGAGCCGTCCAGCGTCCCAACGGTCACGATCCCATCGCCACAGCACGCGATTTGGTGCGGATCGATGGGCGACGTCGCGATTCCGTGGTGGACTCTGGTCGCGATGTTGGTGGTGGTGGGCGTGGACGTGCTTTTTTTGAGGTCAAAGAGGCGCAGCCATCAGGTTGATATACCTGCTAGGAAGAGATGCGTGGATTGGGGAAGGAAAGCGAGTGCTGAGACTATTTCAGTGGGGGCGTGTTGTTGTAGGACGCGTCCGTCTGTACGGTGCCCGACGACGTCTGCACGCGCTATTCGTGGTTGTGGACGCCCAGGAGCTGCGTTTGAAACTGCATCTCCATCTAGAGTAGATGATGGAGAGAGCTGTCGGACTAGATAACGAGTCTCAGTCGTGAAAGAAAGACTCGTATTATCGGTGGGTACGGACCTGGATAACGAGTCTAAGAAGGGGGAAAGTGAACTATACATACCTCAGTCGTGAAAGGCGACTCCAAATTAGCAATGTTAATTTGGGCTGAGACCAGATTTACCGTACACTACAGTATGCAAGTCAGCCTCGTCAAACAGTCCCCATTTTCCCCACATCCGGCGAAGTAGCATGTACACCTCCGACGTATCGCCTCACGATGAAACAGTTGCCAGCATCATTGGAGAAAAGTCCAGCGAGAGGATATGTATATGTGGAGTGTATTTCTGATAGCTTGGCCAATAAGTACCAGCCTGAGTCATTTGCCAGTTTCTCCATCATCATCATCATCATCATAGTGCCAAACAACTCGCCGTAACGCCGTCTCGTGGTTCACCCTATTTTTCAAAACAACACAGTCCTCTGGCTATACGTTGGCACCAGGCAGATGAAACGTCTTTCTCGAGGTTACCATACGTCGTCTATCAGCGGAGACCACGACTGCGAGTACAGATTCTTCATGCTCTTCAAATGCTCAAATGGTAGTGATTTGGATGATGCCCCCTGCCGCGTCTTCTGCACTGGAGGCGCTTGGTGGTTTGGCGCGCGGTCGAGCTTTGATTGTCGTGGTGTCTTACTCAAAGCTGCAGAGGCACATGTTGATTACTTTTTCACCGCCTCTTCACGGTGTCTTGTTGAACACCTAGCTTTTTCAGATGCTGCAGCCAGCACACTGCCCGTGATCATGATGTGGAGTCCTACTTGACGGTTTCCTGTCGCATATGTACATGAGTCCAACTTGTACCTTCACAACGATCTGGCTGGCTGGCGTCTGCTAGAGCCTTGCGAATACCATCAATCAAGTCACTGCGCTAGTTGTCGACCATGCAGAGGCTGGGATAACGTCTTTGAAAACCGTTGGTACTCTGATTACAGTGATTGGCATGAAACCTGTGGCTCGGCTGTAGGCCGGATCTAAGTCCGCTTTTTTTGCAAGATTCGATATGCAATGACTGCTGCATGGTCACAAATTACGCATGAGTCCGAGCGTAATAATCCATCGAATCAAACAAGACGCGTGCAGGGCCGTAATCGATTTTTGGGGCCATCTGGAAAATGTCCAATCATTTGTAAGTACAGCCTGCTTGTTGAACTGTCTTAATGACCGACTTCTACGATTCAGGTCTCCTAACTCTGGGGGTACGTGCGTATTCGCAATAGATGCTGTAATTTGCTTCGAGTGATTATCAGTGTTGGTCAGAATAACCCTGGTTCCTCACTGTGCCTCTTTGGTGCGCCGTGATATTAGTTTTGCGCCGATCGTGTCGATCTGGATGGCGGTCGCAGTCTGACTCCGGCTGAAGGGACGCCTGTCCCGTCTGCCAATCTGCCCAACATCCAGGTCAGCAGCGAGTGGCCACACGCCGCATACGTATGCCGTATACTACTTTCACCATCTGGGGCATTTTGATCGTCCTTAGGATTGGGATCATGGTTGGATTTGGCAATCGGCTGTGTCAAGTTACCGCTTCTTTGCCGAACTCCGACCTCCCCGCGAGCACCCTTGTAACTTAGATATTTCTGGGTAAGAGCATTACCCCTCACTCGTTATTACGTCTGCTAAGTATACAAAATCAGTCCATTTATTCGCTTCCTTCGTGTGTAAATGATAGGACGTCCGTTTTTCCATTCAAATCACAAGAGTGCTGACGTGAAAGGCAACCTTGCTCACATGGGGTTTCGTCTTCCATTCTAGCTATCATACGCGTTGGGCCATCAATGCATCATGGGGCGCGTTGGCCCTGAGTCTGGCTCGTTGGCATCGTGCGCAATTACGATGCTTGTACTCCACAATTCTAATACCGGCAGAGGAATTGAAACTTACCCGGCGCACGCACAATAAGTGCCGGCCTCCTATGTCACGAGATTGAGATTTACCAAAGGGAAGTGGCAATTCTGCTCGGATGAATACAAGACCTTGGTGCGTACCCGCTCAAGGTATATAAAGACTTGTGTAACTCCTGTTCTCCAGCTGCTCGACTCTCAACCACATACCATCACAAAGATGTCATCTCCTCCTGCTCCTGGTATATACAAGCTGCAAAGTGCTGCTCGTCCAACGCAATATGCCAACTGCATGGAGGGCACAATTGTCGGGTACTCTAGCGATGAAGGACCCCCGGATCAGGTACGATCGACCCTCGAGACTACTGTGCATGTTTTGAAACTCACTGTTGGCGCATTGCTGTAGTGGGCTTTCAAACTTCACGAGGGTCTTCTTGCCACATTCGAAGCAATTCGCGACGGAATACCATCTGGTCTATACATCTCTTTCCAGGTCAGTCGTCCCCCCTCAATCACATCGTAATGGTGACCTGATGATATCTACGCCTTCCAAGGATGATTCTTTGATTTGCTCTGAAGCACAATCCTTTTTTGTTGTCGAAGAAAGCCCTCGTGCGCCAGGCTTGTATGCGTGAGTCTATAATTACCAGGAGATCCATTTTGCCTTTCATAAAAGTTCGCTTCAGTATCAAGGTTAACGGCCTTGTCGACCGTGACGTCTGGGCACTTTTGTCATGGGACAATGGAACACCTGTACGGACCGTCTATTGCCCTTCTTAATGAAATCTTTCTTATATTACGTCAGGTAAATATCCAGCCCGACACCGGTTCCACTCAGGAGTTATGGGTTTTTGAACCAGTGAACTCGGCGTAGTACATCCTGTCATGTAGTAGGTGGGATGAATCAAATTTTTGTACACTAGCAACTGGTAGATCTTGGTCGTGTGCGCAAATGAATCGAGTCACCTCCTAGCCATATTGTTAAGGTACGTGGCGACCATGATGCTTTGTTTTCGCTTGGCTGGTTCGAAGTACGAGCGACTTTGCATAAGCAGTATCAAGCAATTTGGACTTAATAAGTGGAGCACTGCGGACCGTACATTACTATGTTGCTCTACCTCTGCATGCCTCTTGGATTACCGGTGCAGATGGTGACATATACTGACAAACTCAGTAGGCTATCGCTGACGGACATCCTTGTACATTGTCAATGTATGTAGGGTCAAATAATTCTGATAAAAGAGTACTTTAGCAGCCAGGAATTCTCCAACCGACCATCCTCCACGGTTCTATTCGCTCGGTGCTAGTGCACCAGATTTGAACGAAGACACTGAGTGGCGATACCACACTGGACTGATTTTTGAAGCTTGGCGTTGTTATTCCTGTCGATGCAACACGCATCAATCCACGCCCAGCGACACCCAGTCATGAGCAAATTCGCAGAAGGAATGCAACCTCACGATGCAGTCAACCGGACATAACTCGTAATCGACATTCTCCTGGATGTCGCACAGTAATGGCTCCTTCTATTACCACCTATGTGATAGGATGACACAACAGAACTACATCTCCACTACTTTGATGAGCTCCGTCATGATTCGCAAATCTGCATGATTCATTGATTATTGCAACAACTCCTTCTTTCTAGAGGAAGAGTCAAGCATGTTGACACATGGGCGATTCAGGGCTTACGTCGCGACTGAGTGTCGGTAATCCTATCGATGACTTACACTGGTAGCATAGCCGTGACGGTAGCAGCTGTGCCAAGAATGCCTGAATGTTGCTGGGATTGTGAAGTGGAAGTTTCAATATGCTGCGGTGAAGCATGTCAGTAAGTTGATGAAACATGCAATACTGCACGCACGTCATATAATATACCTGTTACGACATCAAGCCCTTCGTCCTGCTCATATATAGTTAGGTATTTCCATCTACATAGATCATCGTCAGCGACAAAACATAAGAATGCAAATCGGGCAATTACATGGGATCAGGATTTGGGGGCACATGCATCAATGTTGTCGGGAATAGCATCAGGAGGTCTATCGCCCAATATATGCAACCATGAAGTTGAGCATTGTTGATGCGCACAGCAGTTTTTGAAGCACGTACGGCTCGGGGAAGGCCGCGGCAACCACCAGGAATCCCAGTCCTTCAAGTTCAAACGCATGAACAGCGGTTGTGCTTGGAACAACAGCCTGCGCTGCTTCAAGATCTGCCGTTCTGGTCTTGTTTGGGATCACCATGCCCACGGTGGACTTCCTGTAGGGTTATGTGTATGCGCTTTCATGTTGTCTTACATTAGACGCTCAAGACATGCGCTATTCTACCCAAGCCTCCTTGCAAAGTGTACAACCCATGATGGTGGCGACATAGAGCAGATGCATCTCGGTCCAACTTCGAGTCTGGAAGATATCCGTTCATCGCCGAATTCAAAACCTTCGATGAAAACCTTGTTGTTATCGACCACTGCGAATAATTTACTTGACAGATTGTGAACAAAGTCGACCCTTCAAGCTTCAAGGTGGATGCACGTGTCCTCGCTGGGCTCCGAATCTCGACCTTTCGAATCTGGGACAGGATACATGACGTTTTACACTCCTGCATCTCTTGAGTCGGTGCCACTCATCCAACCTGAACGAGACTCTGAGCGTGATGCAAGTGAGCGACATTGTTTGGTTGGATTCCGCGATGGCAGTATGTCACAGTATCAAATTGAAAAGTTTGTCCTGTTCAGATGCGGCAGCGCCTTGAGGTCGTAGTAGATGAATGTTCATGACAGTTCGCTTTCGTCTTGCTAGCCTCTCCCCTTGTTGTGTCGTGCCAAAGGCATCTGGTTGTGTGGTGCTGAAGTACATAGTAGAGCGAGCCTGAGCATTAGAGATGACTGGATATAATAGGCTATGCTCGCTTGTTTGCTGTCTAGCTACATTTGGAATTACCGTTGAGCGCCGCAGAGCACCGCCCACAGCCCACCACTGGGCCCTCCTTAGTGCAGTCCCATCTAATACGGTGCACAGCTACCATTTCAAGTTACATAGTTTCGGACATCAGTTCTATCTTGCACCATCCAAGTAGTGTGCGTCGTGCCGTACTACTCCTGATCTCATCGAAAGCAGCCCCCAGAACGTTGTCGGAGTGGGGATATGTCGACAATATCAACCCAGCTGCGCAACTTCAAGGAACCTACGAAGGATCAGTTGACTCATGTCTTCTTTTCAATACCGGAGGCGCCTCCTGTGCCTGCCAAAGACAAGGAGAAACACGGTTCCGGGGAGGTGGAGACGATGGAGATTAACGCCATTCTCAGCTTAGGCGCGCAAGGGGTGGAAGACTCGTATGTGAGTGGCATCCTCAAGCCTACGTATAATGTCTCGACGGTTATTTGGCAGGCAGGAAAACTATACTTGCTTCCGCCATATCTTACTTTCTCCTCGCTGGATCGCAAGTCAGTCAAGTTCACGTTGCCCCTCTCTACTGTACGGCGTGTCGAACGCCTCAATGCGCGCGCTGGGGTTTACGCCTTGAGTCTCTCTACCTGGCACGGCATGAAGATAGTAAATGGTTGTTGTTATCATTGATGAAGCATCATTAACGTCTGTTCAGATCGTGCAGTTGACCTCCCTACGACCCACCGCCGACCTATTTTGCAGCCTCTTGCGGGAAGCACTCAAGGTTGAACTGCAGCGTGGGCAGATGAAAGCTGTAAAGGGATTTGTGAAGACTTGCTACTCTGAAGGACTTGTGTCCGCATCGGGCGTCTCAGAGAACGAGCGGGAAGATGGAAGTCTTATTACGGAAACAAAAGATGGATCCCCACCTCCGGAGGTAGAATTCCATGGCGGTCTAGGCTTGCAGTTCAAATTCCCTGGTGACCCAAAGAAGTTGATCTTACCGTACCTGCTCTACGCCCGGCGCTGACATATTTCAGGTTGCGCGAAGCGTCAAAAATCAAGCTATGGACAACCTATTTAAAGAGTATGCCTCACATTGCCTCAAAACGTGTTGAATCTGAAATGACCGATGTAGATCACGGCCGCAATCTTACCTTATTGAGATACCCGCAGTGTACTCGACTGGTTCAGGTCGGCCTCCCTAACCGGCTTCGTGCTGAGATGTGGGAGACTTTGTCTGGATCCATATACCTTCGTTACTCCAACCCTGGAGTTTACGATCAAGTGCTGTTGGACATCGAGGGGAAAAACAGTACAAGTTTCGAGGATATCGAGAAAGATCTGCACAGGAGTCTTCCGGAATATGCAGGCTATCAAGCCGATGAGGGTATCAGCGCTCTTCGTAGAGTGCTACAAGCCTACTCGAACAGGAATCCAGAAGTCGGGTATTGTCAGGTATGTTTCCTGGTTTTCTATCAATCATTATTCCTGATTCATGTTTAGGCGATGAATATACTGGCAGCTGCTATCCTCATGTAAGTGTCTTGCTTCCACAGTGCGTGTATCTCATGTTGGTATAGTTACATGTCAGAAGAGCAGGCCTTTTGGCTTCTTGAAGTTTTGTGCGATAGACTTCTTCCTGGCTACTACAGGTGTGCTTTGGCTACAAATATGCCGTTCACGTAACTAAACACCCGCATAGTACAACCATGCATGGCACATTGTTGGATCAACGAGTTTTCGAGTCTCTTGTGGCCCGTTGTTTACCAATGATAAGTGATCACTTCCAGGAGGTTGACGTACAACTCTCGGTCGCATCTTTGCCATGGTTCTTGAGTTTGTTAGTGTTATGATGACATTTTGAGCTTTGCAATGGACCTGACTCGCTCTTTCCAGGTATATCAATAGCATGCCCATGGTCTTTGCCTTCCGCATTGTGGACTGTTTCTTCTGCATGGGTCCGAAAGTGCTTTTCCAAGTAGGGTGAGTCTGTTTCTTTAGTCACTAGAGCTACTGCGTAACTCAAAAACTTGTCAGACTAGGTAAGTGCACCTAGGTTCCAATTGATAGTCTCCGTCTGACTACAGAGTAAAGCCATTCTTAAGATTAACGGTGAAAAACTATTGCAGATACAAGATGATGGTGGCTTCTTAAAGTGGGTTCCCTCTAATCTTTGACAACTTATACTGACTATGACCAGCCTGATGCGCGAATACTTTGCCTCACTTGGTGAATCTGCGCATCCAGAGTCTGCAGATCCTCGAGCAAGGGCGATTACCCGCTTCCAGGAATTGCTTCTAATCTCGTTCCGAGAGTTCGCTGTGATTACCGACGACACAATTCTTTCCGAACGCAGGAAGTACAGGAACGAAATCGTCAACAGCATCGAATCTTTCAATAAGCGCTCAGCAATCCGAAACCTGAAAACGCTCGGAAGATTTAGCAAAGATCAAGCTGGATTCATATACGATGCTTTGTATAAGGCCATGTGTGATGTTCCACCACCACCGACCGCTGCTCCTCTTCCACCTCTCCTAACCACTGCGAATGAAGGGAACCAAGAAAGAGTGGAGACTAGGATTGGTCTACAAACTTTCCGGGTTTTCCTCAGTGAAATCTTGACATGGGCACGGAACGAGAAGATTGTGATCAATGGTTTCCAGGTAAGTCCTGCATTTTAAACATCTTGATTGCTGACGTTGACGCGAATAAAGCAACGCATTGATCGTGAGGTTGCAGAACACGAGTTGATAGTCCGTCTCTTTTATTTTTGGGATGAGTCATGCAAAGGCTCTCTGTCGTTCCAGGTATGTTTTCGGGATAAAGTGAAGAGTACCTTGCTCATGAATATTTCCAGGATCTCGTATCCGGTCTAGACGGTGTGATGTTCAATGATTTGATGGAGAATATCGAATGGTTCTTCAATCTGCACGACAAGAACAAAGACGGATACTTGACCAAAGACGAAGTCCTCACCCTCTCTGAGTCATTTCTGGTCTGTATATCCACTTTTTTTTTCTGACGTTCGAAGCTGACTGGCTATAGTTCATTTTCCGCTACGAGATTGGCGATGCTTACTTGGGAGCTGTCAGTAAATTCATGACCAACGCTTTCGAGTATGGCGATAGTCTCCTGCCACATCAGACAGATAGCGAGACTGGGGAGACGGGACCTCAACAAATCGGACACAACCAACCCTACCTCAACTTAGCTACGTGCGTCACTCCTGTATGACACCATAGAATGATCGCTGACACGTTACTTGCCACAGGTTCCGGATGGTGGTTCTAGCTGACGAGGTCCTGGAGTCATTCTTCGAAACAGATCTTTCTGCCTCGTTCAGGCTGGACCCCGTCCCCGACCTTGAGCTACCTCCAGCATCGAGCGGCTTCTTGGGCGATTTGTGGTCTAACATTGCTACCCAGGACAACAAGAAGATTTTCCACAAATTGAGCGACGAGCTTGGCAAGACCATAGGGAAGCATCAGGTATGACAATCAGTATAATTACCCCTTGTCGATGTCAACGTTGTACTGGCAGATCCTCTACCGCCCTATAATCGGACGATTAACAAAACTCGAGGAACCGACGGCACGAGAATCGCTTATTTCTCCATCATCGATCAAAACTCCCTTCTTGGGTGGCTCCTCAGATACACTTGCAGCATCGAACTCGTCATCGACTCTTGTTGTGGACGCTTCGTCAAACCAGGATAATGATGGCCCGCCATCCGCTCTGGCATCAGCAGCGTTTTCGCCGATATCCCATTTCAAAGCGGTTAATGCAGCATTCATGGAACGAACGCCATTTGCGATCGATGATGCAGGGGATGGTGACGACGATGATAGTGATTTAGGCACGATCGATGGCGAAGATCATGATGATCAAATTATGGACGAGGTCCGTTATTTCTTCGTGCTTCTATATTCGATGATACTCAGTGCTCTATTAGGTGGATGCCTTTTTGGAGGCACACGATTCAGGGCTTTCTGAAGCAGACAAGGAGCTTGCGAAGGGTAAGATACGAGTATTCATCTGTATATCGAAACTGCTCACATTTAATCGAATCTAGACCTTCTTAATGCTTCACCGGTCAAGTAACCAGGTGTTCCCAATATTGTTGATCTTGCATTTTATGTCGTTGCTCAGTTTTCCATGCATGTGTGCGAGTAATATATCAAGCATAGTATAAGCGTACATGACAAGTAAACCGACGCAAGAACAACATAGAGGTATGAAAGACCGACACGCGTATCGGTCTCAGGAGGGTGATCCACGATCAGTCCATATACGAATCGTAAGATCTGGCTCAATTGAGCCGGATGCAATCATGTTTTGCTGTGGATGTGTGGCCACGGCAACAACAACACCTGGAACAGTCAGTTAAGTAGTTGTACCCAGCCAAGGAAAGATGCTCATCACCTCCATGTCCTTCAAGATTCTGCACCACCTCACGACTTTGCAGATCCCATATGTATACCTTGTTATCTTCGCTCCCAGAGACGATCCACTTCCCCCCAGTCACGCTGAAACAAGCCGCTATACAGAACTTCTCATTGCGATGACCCATGTATGTTTTCAAGCAGCGTGACGTGTGATAGTCCCATAGTCGGATCGCGCTGTCGTGAGCAGTAGAGAGAATGTACTTGGAATTGGGTGAGAATTGTACGTGTTGGCTAGAACGGAGTAAAATTAGAGAGGATGAGAGGAGCAGGGGCAACTAACGGACATACCATACAGCGTCGTGTCCTTCAGCGAGGGTCTTCAAACATTGACCCGTCGTGGTGTTCCAGATCCGGCTGTAGTCGCGTCAGACAGACACAAGGGCGATATGATATGTAGTACTCACATTAGCCCGTCGAGAGCACACGAGACTATGAGAGTGGCATCTCTGTTGAAGTGCACGGCAGTGACGTAGTCGAGGTGCGCGTGGAACGTCTTCATGCATTTTCCTTGGCTTCATATAAGAATGGAACTGCTGAATGCAAGGTGGCATGTGCGTACCTCTTGCAACATTCCATATGCGAACATCGCCATCGCAGCCTCCGGAAACAAGGAGGTTGGATGTCGTGTTGTAATTTACGCAGAACACAAAGCTCGTATGCCCCTTGAGATGTTTTGTTGTTAATCCCTGTTTTCGCGGTATGAGTGCATTGGAGAATAGCCGTGATTGACGACCTACAGAATCGACGTTCCATATCCGTATGCTGGTGTCATCCGACGCGGACGCGAGATACACGCCGTCTGCTGACCATGCGATATCTGAGAGGCCCTTGGTATGACCACTCAAGTTTCTGATTAACTCTCCTGTGAATGGAGACCATAGCTTTACCAGATTATCTGCGGCTATACAAAGGAAAACTATTTGAAACACGACCAATCTTATCAAGCTGCATACGAACCGCAAGACGCAAGTAGCGTTCCATCAGGACTGAATTTGACGGCAGATATAGATTGTGTATGTCCTCTCAGTGTGTGACGAAGTTCATAATTCGGCCTTTCTCGTGCGCCTGATATTGCTGGTGGTAGCGATTGAGGGACTGATTGTGGTGCATGCTGAGTAGGTGGTGGTGCAGGAGGGTGATTATCTGGCACCTGAGGATCGTCCTCGGTTGTTTGAGAAGCATTATCATCATCGGTTGTAGAATCGTCCATTCCAGCGAGTGGGTCCATGGTGATCTACACCAATTAGCTTCACCCAAACTCTAGTAGTACTTGATGGAGTTGCAGTTGGTCCAATGGTATATATGTGTATTTGGTAAGGTTTGGCAACGCCCTGTAATTTCAACAGAACACAACAAACGGGTACTGGCTGGTCTGAGTCTGACAATACTTCAGAGGGATATTCTTTCTTCAAAGGTCCACTTGATTGCATGCTCGCACCCACTGCCAATATAGATGCAATTCTAAGAGCATTTCAGACACTTCATACAAGACAGGCCGGCAGCAGCGGCGGTCTGAGGTGTATATCGTCCAGAGCCAATGGCAGCGGAAAGTCCGTTTTCAAGGATGCAAAATCTGCAGAATTTCTTGCTGCTGTCGCTGATAAAGAATCTCTACCTTGGTTAGGTGGACTTCCTGAGGTGAGTTACTTAGTCATCGAGCACCCGCATGACTCTGATCTGTGAAGGTAGTGGTAACAGGCCGAGCAAATGTTGGAAAATCATCTTTGCTTAATTCTGTGATTGGACGTCGAGATCTTCTTTTCACTAGCAAGAAAGCTGTGAGTCGGTATATCCTCCGTGACGTGTTATACTATATGCTGTCTATCTTCGCGCAGGGTCGAACACAAACACTCAACTTCTTCCGCGTTGGATCTCACCCTGGTCGTTTATTCGTCGTCGACTCTCCAGGTTATGGTGCCAGAGGCCGACCCGAATGGGGTGCCCTCTTCAACCATTATTTAGAAACTCGGAAACAGTAAGTTGTCTACGTCATTGTGTGTGTATTTGACAACCACGTCACAGGTTATGCCGCGTCTTTATCTTGATATCTGCCGCCCATGGTATTGGCGCTGTCGACGAGGCAATGCTCTCTTCGCTACATTCTCAGATTCAGTCATTTGATGGCATACGTTGGACGCTTCAAGCAATCATAACCAAGGCCGACACTCTGAAAGCAAACGGTCGCGCTCAAATAAATCAGATTGAACAAGATATTTTCCGCATTGCCCCAACCTGCTTACCCCCTATCATCACGTCATGTCCGTCTGGTGGAATTGTTTTTGGTATCGATGAAGTTAGAAAGTCGATTTCTCATGCATGCGGGATTGTTCCTTAGAGATCTTATTACTGCGAGCAGAGCACTAAGGCAGAAGCATGGTGGTAGTCGAACGTAGTCGAGCGTGCGTTTATCTGATGATATTGCTGGCCTTGGGTTGATACCTGTATTTATCCTAATCTATCATGATATGGGTCCCGCGGCATTCGCACTGATCAAATTGATTATGCGGTTCCACAGGATAATGCTTCCTGGGTAATGCGTTCTAAGAAGAAAGTGATGACGCCTTACATTTGTTTTGCAGAGACGCTGTACGGCGTCTTTTACGTACCGATGCCCCGACTCTAGACCACGCATGCACCCGAAGATGGAGCCAGCACGCCACAATGTCGATTTCACCGTATGGATCACCTTTTGGGACTTCAAGTATTTGTATTACTTATTTGACATTCGAGCACTCTAGATCCGCAGGTTCTCGATGCACTGTATAATGCGCCAAAATGACATGTGACCATGGCGCAAATCCTAAGCGACTGTGGGCTCCATATTTCTATACAGAATGCCGCGACGGGTTCTTTTCGTAATTGGTGTTCTGTATAAAGTGATGCTTACGTCTCTCAATTGCTAGATCCCCCCTACCTGCCCGACCTTCTCAACTCTTGATTTGACAATCAATTTCTGTACAGCACCATGCCCTCGACTTTCAATCTTGGAACCTGTACTGCTATAATATCCCATATCCTTGAGTCGTTGTCGTTAGCGCTGCTCGTGCCGTCTGGTCCAGCACCCTATAATCACGCGTATCCATCACATATTGATCACTCCCAACGCGCTCGTGGGTGTCAGGATCTGTGGATCCCTGTGATGTCCCCCGGCTTCATCCCCATCCCAAACTTTGCCTCCTATCACAGTGATATCCGGGGGGGAGGGAAGACACAAAGCATTCGTATGGTGCATATTACACATCATAGCGCTACGGGGGTAGTGGGACCGAACGCATAGTAGCAAAAAATCAGGTCGAGTTTGCCGCGATTGTCGATTATAGTCAATTAAACTCAAATACGCGTTATTTTACAGTTTGACAACTTGATCATTAACATCTAAAAACTTGGTTCGGTCAAAGGGCGCTCAAGAACTGCGTTTTGAGTGAACGTGTTTGGTTTAGGCCAGGAGTTCATTCCGTAAATACTTGTTTTGTAACTTGAAGTCTCTTCCACCAATCAGATACTGTCGCTTGCCGTCGGTACTGCCCCAAAGAAGCGTTTGCTTCAGTGCTTTTGCTGATGTAGTATCGTCACTGGCCGTAATCGTTGACCCTTATCACGCAGTTTTCAACCACCGCGATGTTAGGTCTCTTTCATTCCCGAGCATTTCGTAGCCTACTGTGCCCTGAACTGTATCAAGCGAGTAGAGGCAGAGTGGTCGCGACGAGGGGGAGATCTAATAAACGAACGCCCATTGTGTAGATATCATTCGACCACCGCGATACCATTTCGTCTCTTTTATAACCAAGCATTATTTCTTCGCATAGTACCCCTGATCTGCAACTGACAGATACTTAACTCTGTGATTTATTTATTTTGGTTAGGTCTGCTGTCATGTTCATTTCAATCTCTATTTCCTCAGGCTATGCCACTACGTACTGTAGGATAAACCAGGACGTACTTGTCCTTGTCAATGTGGCTTCTAGGGGCTTACAAGGCACTATAATGCCCTATTTGGAGGATGTTGTTATAAAGGCCTTCTATTACATTTTGATGGCCATTCAATTGAAAGGCACTTTTAAGTGATGTGTCAGGTGCCGGTTCCTGAGTGCCCAGAAGAAATCGGCACCCCACGTCCAGCTGAGCGGCAAACAATTTCCATTCTCTTCATCGTTCTGTCACTTCACCGTACACCCCGCTCGCTCGAATCTAATCATTTTCCTCACTCGCTTACATATTTTCGCCCACCCTCCACTCCGAAGTATTTAATACACCTCGTCTATTATTTCTATCTTGTTTTTCAGTTTTAATCAAAGACCCATACATACATACCCATCATCTTGGTAAACTACTTATCAATGCATATAATGGTCATCCAACAGCCCGCCTGTCGAGTTTTTCCCGCCCACCCAGCAGCAATCTCGCCAGCGTCCGAACCGAGCTAACTCGGTTCCCAGCCCAACCACTGTTGTTTGACCTATTAGTCTATGCGTTAGACGAAGCTTGACCCTTTTGATGGCCTTACGTTGCGTTTAGCCTACCGCGGCCCCTTGGGATGCCTTTTAAGGCTCTTTCAAGGTATTCGACCGAAGTTGTAATCCACCGGCATTGTAATGGTACCTTTACTTTTTCCGACATTTGCTCGTTATCTACGGCGATGTATTGCCCGCATTACCGTGGATACTATGTAGTTGGAACAAATTCAGCATAGATTTACAGTATGTACAGTCACTGCTCTAGGTATTAAGCTTTTTATCAACGTACGATGACCCAGACACCCAAGAAAATCAGCCAGCCATAACTTGAAGGCACCCATCACTGTCACACAACACCTACTCCACGTCAAAGAGTAAAAACTCAGCCTCAACTTCCCCGGCGTTCTCAACCTTCAGTTCAGCATTCTTATCTACAAGCAAATATGCACCGTCTCCTTCTCTGAGCTCGATTATAGGTCCTTCGGATTTAGCACCAACGCGCAACCTCGCACCACTGGCTTTACCAGTATTGTATCCAGATCTCTGCACGATGTGAATGTATGCTTTGCGCAAATCGGGACTGCGACTCGGGTGGAACGCATGTGCAATTGAGACGCCAGGATCCACGAGCGATGCATATGCGCGAAGTTCCGAACGAATCGGTGCAGGACCGTCAGCCTCCCTTGCAAGCGAAACGTCGGACGAATTGGAGGGCGCAACGATCAGCCTGAATTTGTTTCGTTTATCTGCATCCGTGAAATGTCTAGAAGAATGATCGTCGGTCATTTGATTATGTCAGGAATACATGTAAATCTACTTTACCTTGTAAAATAGGCAGGCTTTCCCCTGCTTTCGCCGGGACGGGCAGATGCCCATATCTGGCAGAAATGTACCTCTTGAGGGCCATGGGCTTTCTCAGAGTGAGAGATCCCGGTCCCCGTGGAGGTCATCTGAACGTCACCCCGAGATAGTACCTCAGTGTTGCCCATGGAGTCTTGGCTGAAGTGAGAAGGTCAGTTAAGGACTTCTTACAGGTAATGATTTGAAGGATGCTCACTGTTCGAGCTCACCACTGATTACATAGGAAAAGATCTCAAATTCTCGATGACTGTGCGTGCCAAAGCCAGTGCCAGATGCCACGCGGTCTTCATTCAGTACACGAAGAGAACCAAAAGACTCATGCTGAGACTCATGGTAACTGCAAAGTGGTCATACACCATACGATGAAGAAATCGGCTAAAGGTCCATACCTGGCGAACGAAAACGTATGGAAGGTTTTGAGCCAACCATGATCTGCTTGACCTCGGTCAGCGCTCTCGCGTGGAATAATCTCGATGGATCTGCTAGAAGACATATTTGGTGGTGTATGATATGACGCTACAAAGGTTTTCTGCGACAATGGCCTGGATCGGATGAGAATATTCTCGAGTATGGCTGCAGTTCGGATAATGGATGGAAGCACTTCGAAACAATCTACACTGGGAAGGGCTGAGGAGAGACGAGCTCCTGGCCTTTGGATTTATAGTCGTTGGGAGGTCCTGCATATGTCATCATTAACTACCATCTCAGGTCATCATCATCAATCATCATCTGAGGGGCTATCCTTTTTTGGTGTTCTATCACCCACGCATTCCCACGGACCTCGACATCACTTGCTGTTTGCGGGTCGTGCTTCAGGAATGCTAACCAGTGAAATGACGAATATGAGGATCTAAAATGACATAAGACCCTAGAAGCGCCTAGTAAGTTCCTTCAGAACACATGACTTTCTTTTTGTTCGGAGTTGATGTTTATATATAGGGCAGTACGTCCCGCAAGCAAGTGTTCAAGGACGAGCGCCCTGTTCCGGGTATCGTAACATCGTGTTGACCTGGTTATATTCACCTTTGAAAGTATAGCCACAGGGGTCTATCTATGGCTTCGACTTCTGCAACATGGCAGGTATGACACACATGATACTGCAGCCCTGAACGAAGTAGCAGATTTGGTCTATGAAGGAAACAGAAGAAACGAACTCTCGCTGCTATCTCTGTATCTAATTCATCTATAACTACATCCGGCGGGAGGATCAGCTATCAGTAACGATAGGGACGGCTGCCTATCTATGATACGGAGGTGCTTTGTCTTTTGTGGTGTCGATGTTTCGTCAAGAAATTTGACTATTTCCTACGGAAGTGTTGTTATCATCCACTAGTTCTGGGCTCGGGGGCTAGATCCACACACCGATATCCAATGTTCTGTCCGAAGTGAGCCAAATACTGACAGCAATGATTATATTATAGGATTCTGAAGCCGGTCAAGAGCCACCTCTACGCAAATAAATCAGTAAAGAAACGCAGACGTATGTAGTGTATACTGAAATGCAACCTCCCGAATTTATTGGATTCGCAAGGGATAACAAAGAGTGTCTTAACTGTCAGGACACTAGCTTAGTATATATGAGCAACAGGACTGTACCCATGGAACCGAATCAAGCCTGAAGAGGAGAACGAGTCTCCAGGCAACCAAAGTTCTTCGTAGCCACGTAGCCAAGTAGGCCGTTGGCTCGATACATCTATCACTTTCTCTGCAACCTTCAGACGGGTTCAATGGCGGTATAGTTTACATGCCTCTCAAGTGTAGAAATTAGTCAAGATAAAATTCTTCCCTGAAGTATGGTCCGTCAATTGAGCTAGGGAACCCGTAGATATATTCAGAAAGACCTTACTTATACGGCTCATCGGAGCACCTCGTCACAAAGGAAGCCCCAGTTCGTAGACGGTTTGGTTCGGTGTTCTTCGTAATCGTCACTATCTCCACCACCTATTCCAGAACTAGATCAGACACCGTCAACCACCGCGGTGTATCTTAGTCGCCGCCAAAGTGGAGAAGTTCCTCGGAACAAATTGAGCTATGGTAGATGCCCATGAAATTCAACGAACATCACATGACGTGACACGAGTGTGACACAGAACGGCTAACTCCAGCCGAAGCTGCCGAAATGGTAATAATATACAGAAGAGCGAGTACAGTATAATATCACCCAGTGATGTAGGGTAGGTCTTGTGCAGTTAAGTAGGATAATTTGTTTAATAATTAATGATACCTTGGAGAAAACTTGGGGAGTGGAATGTGGTGATAAATCGCGATACGAATCAAGAGACGATCTATTCGACGCTACTATGCTACGCTAATAGAAAATAACCGGCCTGTTATGTACCTGTGCATGATGGTCCGCCTTACAGACAGTTATTGAGCGGAAGCTCCGATTTGCGCTCGCATCTTATCCGATGCAAGTTCCGATTCTAACGTGGAAGCCGTCAAATTCTTTCATTATGCTCTCGGGAAGAATACGGTGCCGATACTTCTTGATGCTCCATGCTGCTTGCACACCGTCGAGGCCTTTTCGGTATGCATCAATAAACCTGAAATATCTAGTAGCAAAGCTATATTTTGATGCAAGTAAGTCTTTGATATCACCCGGATAAATCTCTACTGGAACTTACCGTCGCATTGATGACTGTGGGACAGCGTCCAGTGATTCGATAATGTTGTGTTCGAGAATAGCTTCCGAAGAGGATGGAGCTTTCTGTCGGTAGATGCGGCGTTTCGCGTAGCCCCAACATTGTTCAATGAAGTTAGGTTCAGAGTGATACTTTGGAAGGAAAATGACGTCAAATGCCCGTGCATGACATGTGAATTCAAGCTTGGACACCATATTCGCAAAATCCGGCTGGGTGTACATGAGCCGCCGACACAATGACAGGCTTTGGTGCACGAGTGTGTCCAAACTCACATTTTTCTTGTTAATGTCATGTCCTTCGGTGGTTTTCATTTTTTTCAGCTCGAGATTTGCAGCGATGTTGTTCAATACTATACTCTCAACAGGATAGCAGAACAGATTTTTACATATGTTGCTTGCGAGTTGCTATTAATTAAACGAGGTATTGTTGCAATCCAATCACGCTGATCATGTGATGTTCGTCGAAACAGCATGGCATTCTACCTTAGGATACCAATTCCCGCTACCTTGGTAGCGGGTGTGGGGTGCTCAAATTTTCGCGTTTTGGCGGTAAACTACGCAAGGGCACAATTTGCTCCACTATTTGCAACTGAAACTCCGCTATTTGCAACTGAAGTCCCACTATTTTGCAATTTATTTGATATATGTGCTATTGGACTGACCTCGCGCCACTCCTCATTCTGGTCAATGGATTGCTTGTATATTTCTCCTACGTTGTTGCGTCGTCCTGGAGTGTTTGGGCGCACGGCACGTCTCACGCTCACCGTTTGTGATGGGTTCGATTCCTTGACCATCGAATTTCCGTTTGTCGTACAACGTGGTCTTCTGACTGATGTTGTTTTTGGTTCAGACTGGTGTGCCTATCAATGAGGCGCCGCTGTTAATCACAATGTGTCGTTGCCTTTGTCGGAGTTGGTCGTCGGTGACAGTGCGTGAATCTTGTCTTGTTCTAATTCTAAATTTTAAAAATAATTAAAATTGGGGTCGATGGGTGATTCCAACAGTTCTTCTGTTTCTGTATCTGGTGATGCTTCCCAAGCGGGATCTTCTGTGGATGTTGATGCTACCCAAGCGGGTTCCTTTGTAAATCCATGTGCAGGAGACGCCACGAAAATTCGCCAGGTTCTTTACAGTTTGCTTGTCAGTGGGCGCAGTATTTTTAGTCTAGATCTGCATACCGTCTAGTCTCGAACCATATGTTCTGGGAAGTAGAGTTGAAAACAACACCGCTGGTGCTTCCCAGAACATCTGGCGACTTTCAGTTGGCAACACTGGTATCATGTCACGCCTGTCATTCTTTTTATAGATTAAATTTATTAATTGACATATTCCTTGTTTGCCACAAGTGCGTCGTGCCAGACGTTGGGATGTCGGACAATGAGAATGCTACACAGTTCGAAGACCCAGGCTCAGACTACAATCCATTTGCCTATTCTCATGCACCCTCGTTCGTGTACCGTGATGCGCCTTCAGACAATCCAACTCATAAACACTGCAAACTTATGGGCGAAACTAAAAAGCTCGAACGTCGCCAGCAAAATCGAGTATATTCTACGGTGCATGGATGATGTGGGACTGAATCTACCAATTTTTTTGGACCTCGTCAGTTGGGGAGATCCAGATTACATAGCAAACGTTAAAATTCGGTATGAGCGGACTGCGTTGATGGTTAGCGAAGAGCTCCCATCCATCCTCCGGCGCTGGCACAAACCACCTCGAACCTTGGGGAGTATGTTCGGGCTCAAGGTGGAAGTTGTGCACTGAGGGAATTCAGCTTTGAATGCATGGTTCAGGCAGTTGAGGATGAGCTTGAAACTGTGCAGGATATCATGCAGTGCCCGGAGGACGCGCTATCAGCAGATGGACTCACCAATCTATTCATTGAGAATATAATCCTCAAACTCAGCATCCCAGGATTTGGAGGGACGCCAACACTTTGGGCGTTCCTGCACCGCGTGACTCAGACGGTCAAGCAGCGAGAAAACAATACATACAAGACGCCAGAACTCGTATGTGGTTGAGCATTTATTCTCTAGCTTCGCTAATGAAGGTTTATGCAGGTCATTCTATCTATCATCTTCCAAGTAGAATTTTTACGCTCACACCACAACAACCGTTGGGCCAAGTTGCTCACTACGTTCCTTCGTGCGCAAGATGCCCGTCGTAGAAGAGACTGGGCATCACGTCCAGGTCAAAAAAACCTTCGAACATCAAGTGTATGACTTACAGCGTGTACATCTTCTGAGTATATTTCGTGGTTAACGGCTATTGCTGTCAACCCCATTTTTTCGCTTCTTCACACCTGGTCTTCTTGAGAATTCAGTAGTGCAAGAACAATCAACACATCGTCCGTTTTCACGAACGACGGCATCGTGAATGGGAGGCTCTTCCCGAATCCTGTTCCAGCAAGGATTGTGCAGTCGAGACCTGACAAAAACGCTTCCGCAGCATCAAGCTGCCACTCGCGGGCTTCGTGGTGGCAGCGTTCACGGCATTGCTGTTGCAGTGCTTGTTGCAGGGTGTCGAATTGGCCGTCCGTGCGATATCGTGCTCGTTCGAGGTTTTGATATGATATGTTTTTCTCTTCCGCGTGAGACTGGCATGAAAATCTGAGTCTCTTCATTCCAATTACTATCACTCGCCTATGCTTGCATCGAATAAGCAATGAAGGGAATAAATATCTGCTTGCTTCGATGAGTCAGTATGAAGTACTACTTACCAGTATTTAAATACAACAGTTAAGAACTTGAACCGGTGCCCCCTCCCCCGAAAAAAAAACGCTGTTGTCGTGTATGCTGCAGAATTCACCACCAATGCAGACCAGCACTATTGCGAGTATGCAAACCGCTTTAGTGGCCATGCCGGCACTGTACTTGCTGTCACCTATATCGAGCACAAAGATCCGACAAAGCAAAGTAAATGGCTTTGTGAACGATGCAGCCAATACTAGCGCTCGAAATTCACTACCAAGAAAATAAGTGATATAGGTGAGATGATTGGCTTGATATACCAACTTCGACATTAATTTGCTACTTACTAGCAGTAATTCCAAATACCTTACAGCATGGTTTTGGCCGCCAGTCTGAATATGATCATGAATAACTGCAGGAATGCCGTGAGGAAGAATCTTGTTTTTGTCCGTGCGGGGAGCATAATGATTCCTGCGACGAACCTATGCATCAAGTTCAGCCTGCAGCCAGCGGAACACACAGCTAAATAGCGGACGGTGACTGTCAGTGAATGTGCATGCAAAGGAGTGTCACGTACTTTTGTAGAGTGTCGTGAACATTATATATTCCTGTAGTGATTCCCTCCTGCAGTATGGTCTCAAAGCCTGGGGCGAAATATAGACCACATGATTTTTCAGGCTTGATATTCTGGTGCTTTCGCATCCATTAGTGATGAATAGTACTAGCCAAGAGACAGTGAAGGTGCACCGGAGTACATGAAAGTAGAATTGTTGTCGCGGGTCTCGTCTGATAGCCTCGGTACCTCTGTGGGGAAATTGTTGTCTAATCTCCCGGACGAGCTGCTCGATGGACTCCAGAGAATGTCGCTGTTTCTGGGTGCATTTCCAACCCCACATGTTTCACAAATTCGCATCCGTCGAAAGGTTATTACACTGACACAACTTGTAGATTAGTTTACTTGAACCAGTAGGGTTACTGACCTGAGACCATATTCTTTCTGGTCATAGTGATCTTTCAGGTGATGTACAATGTCGACATTACTCATCCCGCCGGAGTGAAAAGCTTGCGACTGCTCGAGAATGACTGCCCAGATTAGAAAGTACCGGCAGAACTAGTCCCTATATTGAGTTTCTGCAAGTCTCAGGCGCGCGCTTCCGAAGTAAGACCAACTCAGGTTTACAGGAACCCGTTGACAAACGCGTAAGGTATACAAAACAGTAGATACACTTAGACGCTATAGGTAAACCGGCGAAATAAGGTTCAGCCACAACTGTATAGTAGCGTCGAGCTCGTCATGTGACCATAAACTCCAACATCCTATTGACTGGATGGGGGTACAGCATGCATACTACATAGACTCGTAACCAATCTGCATTTGTGTTTTGCCGCAGGCAGACTGGTCAATCTCGGAGTGGCGTGGCAGGTGAAGCACGGAGTTCGAAAACTTGCAGTTGCCGATCGTGCCGGCGGTACTGACAGGTTTCACCTTATGCGAATGTAGTGATTTGCGTGCTTATATGCTATGTTCATGGCCTCGCAATCTGGATTACGATGTGGTTTCTGTAGCTCCAACGTCACTCCCTGCTTAGACGCACTTCAGAGCCTCCCAACGGATTTCACCAGTGCTCTAGATACCCTCCAGCGCCAGAACATTATCGATGCCTTTGTCCGAGTCGATTTTCTTACGAAAGGAACCATACGACCAAAGTCGCTCCAGCCTAAATGCCTCATTTCCTCGCTGGCATCAAGGCATGTAGTCGTCAAAGCTGCGACAGGTGCTGGCAAGACACTGGCTATGATGCTTCCGTTGTTTCTCTCTCCCAACAAGATGGCAATCACTGTTACGCCATTGAAGCTGTTGCAAAAGGATCATGTACACTTGATAATTCGAACCTTACATTATACTTTCCTGGATCTTTCTGCAGAGTTTCTTCAGTTCGGTATCTCATCCATCACCACCAACCACGACCATGTCGCAGGAACATAACGAAATGGTGTTTGATGATTTCCAAAAACCTGATGGTATTGTTCAAGGAGTCATAGCTACTTCAGGAGCATCCACCGTGATCATTTCTACATGAGCCTACATTCTGATGGTGGCTAATACAATTCGCTAATTCAACAGGGCATCAATGTCCCAGATATACGATTGGTTGTGCAGTTTGGTGTTACCGCCAATCTCCTCGAACATGAACAGCGTGCTGGACGGGGTGGGCGAGATAGGCTTCGATGTCTTGTCCTCATGATCATGGAAAAGTGGGTATACAGGACGGATAACGAAATCCCGAAAGGCAAGGCCAGTGCTAAGGAGCGACGAACAGGCTCAACCATGTTCAACTTCATCAATTTATCCACATGTCGCCGACGTTTTTTGGCCGAATATAATGACGACACTTCGCCTGGAGGTTCGTATATGTCATTCATGCACTCATTTTTAATAGCTTCGCAGCTTGTCAATATGACGGTGCATTTTTCGGTGATAAACATCTTGATCAATCCTAGAACATCGACCATTTTCTCCCTTGCCGAACTCTACAATCAGTCGTCGCACAGCCAGAAGCTGCGTCAGGTGCGGGTGTGGATGGGCAAAGCTCAGTCGAAGAAAAGTCGCAAGAAGTATCGTCCAACGAAGCAACGCTCACACTTGGAAGAACTACTCAAATTGTGGCGTAAATCTACGATTGCTAATGACCCTACACCTCAAGGCTGGCCTGCCAAGTGGGTCCTTTCCGATCAACAAATCACCAAGCTTGCACGGGAAGAAGACACTTCATTCAAGTCTGCCTCCGACATCATCACTTTTCTGCAGGAGAACAAGGAGTGGGCCTCATCTCATGGCAGTGGAGTGTATGGTGTCATTGATGCATACAACAAGGTTTTGCCGAAGAAGACAAAACGCGGCCCACGAAAGCCTCCTCCCAGTGGGGCAGTCACTGAAAGAGCACTAGATTGCGACCTAGGATCTGAAGATGACGAACCAGAACAGCAAATTCATATTCAATCACCCCATCATTGCCTCTGGGGTGACTTCTTTCGTAGACATGCGAAAAATCGGTTTGGCGTTCTCCATTTCGGCATCAACCTCACGAGTGACAAGGGCTATAGCATGAGGCCGCATTACACTGTCAAGGTGGATGCTTCCTTGCTCATCGACCTCCAGTGCATTGAGAAAATGCGCAAGTGCAGAGCTTCGGAAGAAGCATTTTCTCCACATCATCATGGCAGGCTTCTGCGAGATAGAGTGCAAAAGTAAGTCCGTATGCGTCATACGAAAATCACGCAGGATTTCGAGGATAGCGAGAATTTTTGCATCTTCACTGAGGCCGCAAGGATCAACTGTCCGCACCTGTCCGGCACCAACGCCACGAAGCTTACTTGACGGATCGATGACAGTTCGAACGTATCTGTTCAGCAGTCTAATTTATCATGACTGTTTCGTGTATGTACCAACATGTATGGTGATCGAGAACCATAATAACCTCGTAAGCACCCCTGCGGCATTCGCACTGGGGAAATTAATTATGCAGTTCCACAAGATAATGCTTCCTAGATAATGCTTTCTAAGAAGAAAGCGATGACGCCTCACATTTGTTCTGCAGGGATGCTGTCTTTTTTGCGTATCGATGCCCCCTTTTTGGGCTCCAAGTTTTTACATTACTTGTTTGGCATTCGAGCACTCAAGCTCAAGATCCGCAGGTTCTCGATGCACTATATAATGCGCGCCAAAATGTCATGTGATCATGGTGTAAACCCTAAGCGACTGTGGGCTCCATATCTCTATACATATTACATATACCGTGACGAGCTCTTTTCGTCAGTGGTGTGTTGCCAGTGTATAAAGTGATGCGTACGTCTCTCAATTGCTGGCTCCCCCCTACCTGGCCGACCTTTTCAACCCTTGATTCGACGATCAATTTCGGTACAGCACCATGCCCTCAACTTTTAGTCACGGAACCTGTACTGCTATAATATCTTATATCCTTGAGTCATTAACACTGCACGTGCCATCTGGTCCAGCATCCTATAATCATGTGCATCCATCATCACATATTGATCACTCCCAATGCGCACGTAAATATCAGGATCCGTGGATCCCTGTGATGTCCTCTGGCTTCATCCCCATCCCAAACTATGTCTCCTATCACAGTGATGTTCGGAGGAAAGGGAAGACACAGAGCATTCCTATGGTGGATATTACACATCATGGCGCTACGGGGGCAGTCGGGTCAGGCCGAACGCATAGTAACAAGAAATAAAGTTGAGTTTGCCGCAATTGTCGATTATATAGTCGATTAAATTCAGATACGTATTATCTTACAGTTTGATCCATTCATCTAGTATGTATCGCCGCTGGCCGTAATGGTTGACCCCTGTCACGCAATTTCGGCCACCGCGACGTTAGCGAGCATTTCTTTACATTGCACCCCTGATCTACAAACCACCGCGACGTTATGTCTTCTCTTTCATAGCCGAGCATTATTTTTTTCGCATTATAGCCTATCAACTGTACCCCTGATCTGCAGATATTATTCGACCACCGCGATGTTATGTCTTCCCGTCTATATCCGAGCATTATTTCTTCACATAGTATCCCTGATCTGCAGACATTATGTATTCGCGCCGCTACTCAGCTCTGTTATTTTTTTAGTTAGTTCTGCTGTCATGTTCGCTCCAGAGCGGCTGTAAGAAACTAACGGGTTATCTTTCGGTCCCTCCACCACTTTGATGTCTTGAATGCTTTCAATCTCTGTTTGAACAAGGCTATGCCACTGCGTACTGGAGTGTGTAGGATAAACCGGGAAAAGGAAAAGGACGTAGTTGGCCTTCTCATTGCTCGTTGTCTACGTCGACGCATTGCCCGCATTACTGTGGTACTAGTTGGAACAAATTCAGCATAGATTTACAGTATGTACAATCATTAGTCTAAGTGTTATGCTTTGTATCAACGTACGCACGATGGCCCAAACACCTAAGACAATCAGCCGGTCATAACTTGGAAGGCACCCATCACCGTCACACAACACCTACTCCACATCAAAGAGTAAAAACTCAGCCTCAACTTCCCCGGCGTTCTCAACCTTCAGTTCAGCATCCTCATCCACAAGCAAATATACACCGTCTTCTTCTCTGAGCTCGATTATAGGTCCCTCGGATTTAGCACCAACGCGCAACCTCGCACCACTGGCTTTACCGGGATTGTATCCAGATCTCTGGACGACGTGAATATATGCTTTGCGCGAATCGGGACTGCGACTTGGGCGGAACGCATGCGCAATTGAGATGCCAGGATCCACGAGCGATGCATATGCGCGAAGTTCCGAACGAATCGGTGCAGGACCGTCAGCCTCCCTTGCAAGCGAAACATCGGACGAATTGGAGGGCGCGACGATCAGCTTGAATTTGTTTCGTTTGTCTGTGTCCGTGAAATGTCTACAATGATCGTCGGTCATTTGATGGTGTGTCAGGAACATATGTAAATCTACTTTACCTTGTAAAATAGGCGGGCTTTCCCCTGCTTTCGCCGGGACGCGCAGATGCCCATATCTGGCAGAAATGTACCTCTTGAGGGCCATGGGCTTTCTCATCCAAGTTGCTATGTCAGGAACATATGAAAAATTTAAATTTACCTTGTAAAATAGGCGGGCTTCCCCCTGCTTTCGCCGGGACGGGCAGATGCCCATATCTGGCAGAAATGTACCTCTTGAGGGCCATGGGCTTTCTCAGAGTGAGAGATCCCGGTCCCCGTGGAGGTCATCTGAACGTCACCCCGAGATAGTACTTCAGTGTTACCCATGGAGTCTTGGCTGAAGTGATCAAGTTAGTTAAGGGTTTGTTACGGGCAATGATTTGAAGGATGCTCACTGTTCAAGCTCACCACTGATTACATAGGAAAAGATCTCAAATTCTCGATGACTGTGCGTGCCAAAGCCAGTGCCAGGTGCCACGCGGTCCTCGTTCAGTACACGAAGAGAACCAAAAGACTCGTGCTGAGAGTCATGGTAACTGCAAGGTGGTCACAGACCGTGCCACGAAGAAATAGGCCAAAAGTCCATACCTGGCGAACGAAAACGTATGGAAGGTTTTGAGCCAACCATGATCTGCGTGACCTCGGTCAGCACTTCCGCGTGGAATTATCTCGATGGAACTGCTAGAAGACATGTTTGGTGGTGTATGATATGACGCTACAAAGGTTTTCAGTGACAATGGCCTGGATCGGATGAGAGCGTTCTCAAGTAAAGCTGCAGTTCGGATAATGTATGGAAGCACTTTGAAACAATCTGCACCGGGAAATGATGAGGAGAGATGAGCTCTTAGCCTTTGAATTTATAGTCGTTGGCAGGCTTTGCATATGTCATCATCATCAATCATCATCTTAGGGGCTATCCTTTTTTGGTGTTCCAGCACTCACGCATTCCCACGGACCTCGACATCACTTGCTTATTGCGGGTCGTGCTTCAGGAATGCTGACCAGTGGAATGACAAATATGACGATCTAAAATGCTATAGGATCCTAGAAGCCTAGTAAGTTCCCCCAGAATGCATGACTTTCATTTTATTCGGAGTTGATGTTATATAACGGCAGTACGTCCCGCAAGCAAGTGTCCAAGGACGCGCGCCCTGTTCCGGGTATCGTAACATTGCGTTAGCATGGTTTATATTCACCTTTGAAAGTATAGCCGCAGAGGTCTATCTACTGCTTCGACTTCTGCAACATGGGGGTATGACACACATGATACTGCAGCCCTGAACGAAGTAGCAGATTCGGTCCATGAAGGAAACAGAAGAAACGAGCTCTTGCTGCTATCTCCGTATCGAATTCATCCGGCGGTAGGATCAACTATCATTAATGATAGGCAAGGCTGCATATCTATGACATGGATGCGCCTGGCCTTTGTGGTGTCGATGTTTCGTCGACAAATTTGACTATTTCCTACGGAAGTGTTGTCATCATCCCCTTGTTCTGGGCTCGGGGGCTAGGTCCACACACCGATATCCAATGTTCTAAGAAGTGAGCCAAATACTGACAGCAATGATTATATCATGGGATTCTGAAGCCGGCCAAGAGCCGCCTCTACACAAATATATTAGTAAAGAAACGCAGACATACATATGCAGTGTGTACTGAAATGTGACCTCCCAAATTTATTGGATTCGCAAGGGATAATAAAGAGTCTAAACTGTCAGGGTACTAGCTTAGTATGCGCAACAGGACTGTACCCATGGAACTGAATCAAGTCTGAAGAGAAAAGCGAGTCTCCAGGCAACCAAAGTCCTTCGTAGCCAAGTAGGACGTTGGCTCGATTATATATCTACCACTTTCTCTGCAACCTTCAGACGGGTTCAATGGCGGCATAGCTCACATGCCTCTCAAGTGTAGAAATTAGTCGAGATAAATTCTTCCCTGAAGCATGGTCCGTCAATTGAGCTAGGGAACCCGTAGAGATATTCAAAAAGGCCTTGCTCATACGGCTCATCGAAGCACCTCATCATAAAGGGAGCCCCGGTTCGTAGACCGTTTGGTTCGATGTTCTCCGCAACCATCATTATCTCCACTACCTATTCCAGAACTAAATCAGACAGCTTCAACCACCACGGCGTACCTTACTCGCTAACAAAGTGGAGAAGCTCCTCGCGGACAAATTGAGCTAAGATACCAATTAAAGTCGGTGCCAAAAAACCTTACTTGATACAACTCATTGACACAGTTCAATGACGCCTCAAAGCATCTCGTCATGAGGGAAGCTCCAGTCGGGATATGGAGGGGGGGAAGTAGAGCGAAGAGCTTGCGACTGCTCGAGAATGACTGCCCGGACTAGAAAGTACCAGAACTCCTGTGCTAGAATTACACAGAGGTGGCTGAATTAGAGTCAGTGCGGCGTGTCCAGATAAGTTCTGCATTGCACCTCAACATGAACTAGCCCCCATTGACTGGATTGGGGTGCAGCATGCATACACTGTTTACGATATCGTAGACGATATTCCAACCCCTGTGTGTACGTATTGGACGGAGTCGAGTCGGGGACGATACAATATTCACCTAAGTATGAGTAAGAAGGGTCGTGAGAAACACCTGTCCGGCACCAACGCCACGAAATAGACATTGCCGCGAAGTTTGCTTGACGGATCGATGTCAGTTCAAACGTATCTGTTCGAGTCTAATTTATTATGACTGTTTCGCGTATGTACCGATATGTATAGTGATCGAGAACCATAAAAGCCTCGTAAGCACCCCTGGCAGGTCTGTCCAATAAATAAAGTTTCTGAGATATTTGAGGGTATATGAGAGCAGGTATAGCTGAACGGTGATGGACGAATTTATGCGTTGCGATGAGGGAGAAGGACTGTCGGCGACATGTGGTGACCGGACAAGAGAGACGCAGGTTCGCGAAGAGACCTCAATGGTCAGGAGAAGCCGTCAGCGGTTCATGCAAATTGCAGAGCTACACAAAGATCACTCTACAAAACGGGAGCTATCACCAGAACCGAGTATCTTCTGGGGGAAGGTCCATCAACATGCGGAACATCACGATGTTGGACGTTAGGCTGGAAAACTGCGACTCCAATCAGTCTAATTCAACGATGGAAATGGATTTGCGACGTACCCCGTTACCTATAAACACCCGAGCGCGTTGGCCAATCAGCATGTCCACAGATTGCGCGACAGGCTTTGCCTCCCAGCTCAATTTCAAATCTCTGCTGGTGACGATTGCATCCCACTTCTTCACCCGCATGAGGGCCTCCTTAAGTTGCCCTAGCCACTCCACGTCTCCATTCGTCATGATGTACACTCTCTTCAGCTCATTTGAGGATCCATGTATACGCCGTTGATCAGCAAGCACATTCTGGACCTTCTCGACTATCTGCTCAATGTTGGGGAAACACGCTTTAAGGTACATGTTCAAGTTCGCCTCTGTGGTATTGCCCCAGGTAATGTCGGTAGGGACTTTCCACTTATCAGGAAGGGCAGCGAACTGGTTGAACCCGTTGAAGTCTGAGGACCATTTACCAAGAAGCAAACAATGGTCCGCGAAGTCACCTCGGCGAATGTGGAGGGCGAGTAGCTCGGGTATGGGATCCAATTCTTTTGGCTTTAGGATAGGATGAACGTCGTGTAGTGTCGTATGAGTGGGTGACGGACCAGAAGGGTTCATGTACGAAGGCAAAAATTGGAACGAAGAAGGCTTTGGCGCAAACAAATCAGCGTTCGCCGCGGCCGCCTGAAGAATAAGCGGAGACCATGAAAATTCTGAAAGGATAGGCGACTTGGATAGGATGGGCCACATTGAAAGTATACGTCTTGAACCAAACAGCCTAGAGTTTGAGTTGAGAAAAGAGACCTTAGAGCACCACGCGCAGATGACTTACCAAATCTCAAACAGTTGGGGGGAATCCAGTTTTATCTCAACACATGGATCTTCTATCGAATCCAACTTCTTGACCCATCTATCGAATATCTCCAGGGCAGGTACAACATTGTCCAGCCTGAGATACTCATTCACCTCCATGCTGTCAATGATAGTGGTATTCGGGCATACTTTCTTGAAGTACTCTTGTGACACAGCACGAGGGGCAGGATCCCCGTGTGGAAACGGTGCCCCTATCATGGGGCCTGCACAAGCGAATGGATTTGGGATGCGTGGAAAGGATGCACATTTGTAACGTACCACTGATGATAGCTGACAAGGGTATACGCGCAGGTATGAGTTTACCGTTATATGTTGAGTAATCGGGAGCATCTCGTTCCCATGTGAAGTTATCGAACACGAAGCTAGCGGGCAAAGCTGAGTGTGAATCAAGTTCATAGAAATGAAGACGTACGCTCGTCTCGTTGTGTGAGCCAGCACTGCATTCATTAAAAGCTCCTGCATGGCGTTTCCCCATCCCGAATCTGGTAACTGTAAGTTATAGCCTGATGCAAACACATGCAATGTTCTTACTATAAACATGATTAGGCGTCCAAAAAAACTTCGCATCACGTCCTTCTGGGAAAGGCAATGAAAGATTATGTTGTGGCAAGTGTCGTTCATAGTCATGGTATTTCTCGTACAATGGCGGTAACGAGTGTGTCTGCTGATCTGCGAGAGGCTGATCATCTGACTCCAGTTTAATATTTGGCCCACGGCGCGAGAAGAAGAAAAATAGGCAGAGGACAACCAGTCCCGCTAAAAGACGCGTACAGCGCCTTGTCAGCGAAAACCGCGAATTAGGCGACGTGGGATTAGAAGTGGTAGGTAAAGTGGAATTCGACTTGAAGTGCCGATTGGCACTGAAGGCATCAAAGAAGGACATGGCCATGGTTTGTCCGCTCTGTGTTTTCTCTGCACACAATTCGTTGGAATTAAGACTCCGCCGAAATATTAGTCGCGTGATTACAGAGTAGGCACACACAGAATGTCAAAAAGGACAGCTGTGATTATCATGATGCATGATGTGGAGAAAAAATTGACGTGCACCAACGAGTTCCGGAGTTTGGACGCCTCTTGAGTCTTGGCACCGTAGGCTCTCATTTTTTTGGCAGACAAGTCACAAGTGGATGCCACGACGCAACTAGGTCACATGATGGTGCATAACGATATTGTCACGCTTGGCATTCAACGCATCTACGGCGTGAAATACTACTGCGGTGACTACTAGTACCACGATCATCCTTACCCAGAGCACGCTCCATCAATACGACTTGTACAGGTACGTCTCCAGAACTTTTACGACGGAATGCCGCCTTTCAACACGAAGGTCGACGAACAAAGTCACCAGAGTGGGACTCAGAGTACCGGGTTCCTGAGCAGCACCGCCGTTAGGGGTGCCATCATGCAAAATTCAAATGATACTGTGAAAAATCGGATTCACCGATATCATTTGGATGCTACACGGAGGGACTGTGAGCCTGTGATTGTCTGTTGTCATACCAAGTCGGTGGTGGTTTCCCGTATACACGTGAAAACTATTCTCCGATTGTAGTCTCGTAGTCAAACCTTGATGCCCAGGAATGAAGAAGTCGTCCGACAAGTCGCTCGTTCTCTTCTCAAGCACGACTGCAACGCACCCACTCGGTCACACGTGAACGGATCCATCACTATCATCTGATGATGCAGGCTGAAACGAACAACTTGAAGGAGTATGTTTCGCACATACCTCACTGCCTGCTCCTGACACCACCCGCCGAATCCCACCGAGATTCTGACAAGATCACAGCTGTCCCAAAGCAAAGCTTTAATGCTGATGTGGGCCATAGCGATTCCATTCACACCTCCGCTTGGATACCGCTACCTGAAACAAGGAAACGCTCACATGCACACTTTGCACTTCCTTAGGCTTCTTTTCCAAGGAGGCAACGACCGTCTGTTATTAAGGACGAAAGTTTCCAGATCATGATGATGGCGACTCGATCCCCGCTATAACTTGAGCATGTGGTCGGCCTGGAAGCTGGCTTGCATTAATAATCAAGTCAGGTCGATAAGGGCAATTCCTAATGTGTTGTTAACTAGACCTACTTTTCGATCGTTCTTCCGAGCATGTCGGACAGTGCGCAGTGGGGCAACAAAGACATGTTCAAGGTCCCTCGGCAAAATCTATTTATAGGGCCCGAATACAAGCGCACGGGAAGATTAACACCCCTGTTCTCTAGGATCTTCACAGGCGCTTCATAGATGGACGATACGAGAGACCGTGGGTGCATCAATCCCCCGAGGTGGTGCCCGAGCGCGGATTGACCAAATCGCATCTGCTTCTGATCGGAATGCATGCCCCGGTCAACCTTTGAGGGAAACAAAAAGTTCAAGGAGAGGCATCAAACGTTCCTAACAACTTCTTATATTTTGTGGGCGGACAGGGTCAACTTCATTTGGTAGCGTATCTAGTGGGGCGCGCACTCTAATAACAAGCTACCCTGAATATTAGCCATGAGCCCTAGATTAATGAATCATACCTTACGATCGCGATGGGCACATAAGAGGAATATATGGAATAATAATACAACTCAAAAGCCAGGAAAGGCTTGATCTAGGGCTCATGCCCAGCTCGCCATGCACTCTAGACCAATCCACACCCCACAATTTATTGAAGGCACGGGATATCAACAAGGAAAGTAGCATACCAGGCTCGTGTGAAATCGGGTCGAATGCCGATGCCATGGAGAAGGTACGACTTCAATATGCATCTCAGGTTCATAAAAGCTTGGCAATCAATGATGCGAACTGATCATATGCACGATGAAGTGGTCTGTGTGAGCCTGACGAACTTGTCCAAGAATGAAGTACACAATCTGATCTGAAGCAACACCGTCATGATGATGATGATGATGATGTGTGACGACAACTCGTCCGAGGGAATCCTGCGCTCCATCGATGAAATCTATAGAATGGAAGGTTAGCCCTGCTGAGTGCACGGCCACGTTCTCGAAATAGACACAGAGTTTCTCTGTGTCACCGTCCCATGTCCATGATCGGTGGGTGGACCTCCAGCCGATCACCTCGATGCCTCTATATAACTCCCAACAAGGATATAGGTGCTCTCAGGCCCGAATAGCTCAAGAATGCTCCCATGTGATGTTCGAACGGAATGCGTGAGTGCGACTGGACGGAGTTGCACTAATGCAGTGGCACTGGCACCGAAGAGATACTGGACTCTGGCTTACAAGGGCGCCAACTCTTCCATTTTTGTGTCCCTCATTGTTAGCGTCGAATGACATCGTCGAGCGGAATCTAGAGTTTTGGGTCCGATAGTCTGCGGTACCGTGCCCAAGAATAAGCAGTATCCAGGAATAAGCAGGTGGCTAAAAAAGTTCAGGAGCCGAGATGTTTACTTGAGAAAGCTACATTGCGATTGCGATACGGCCTCTGTTGAATTTCACTCGTCACAGGGTACGACCGACACTATGGTTATAGTGAAATGGGGGTCTAGTCAAAGAATCACGAGCTAGTTGAGGCTAGTTGCGATTTGTATAGACTTCTTGTTTCCATTGTAATGTGAGACATGCATACACACGACCAGTTCATAGGTTGGTCGTCCTGCACTGCGCTCGCAGAGGCAAGTGGGGAAGGATGAGAAGAGATGACAATACGGTGGCACCTACATGGTTGGAGGACCGCGGATGATGATCCGAGCGCATTGCATGCGCACCGCATGAAAGTAGTACAAAGGCGCAGGAAGTTCTGCCTCTGCCTCGAGGCATCTGGGCCACTATTCTTGATAGCATCGTGTCACAAGTACCAGAGGTATGTTTCAGTGCTGTTCCATTAAGCATGCATTGCGTCATCTCCGTGCATGTAGAACTTCACACGTGAGGTGTTCACTCACGCTCAAGACGCTCGTCCTGCGTTGTAACGATCCGAGTGGTTATTGGTGGTGGGTAGTGGGTGGTAGATGATGACGATGATATGACGACGGTGATGATGACACCACGGGTATAAAAAGCACAAACTTTGTTAGGTCAGTGCAGGGTGATCACCGTCGGGACCAGTCAGCAAGTACTAAGTAAAGTTAGCGACAAACAAGAACCTCAGAGCGCCTCTCACCATCATCTGATCCTGCAACGATGATGATGTGATTTCACGGCACAAAATGTACGGACTTTTACGCCAGACGAATACACCACGATGACCTCGGATCGGCGGGCAGGCCTAGTTTCTGCAACAGAATTAGCGAACCTAAGAAGAAAAGTAAACGGGAAACTCACAAGCCTTCCCACCGTCACCCGTTCCTGCAAATGTATTGGATAGTCGGACCGATGTATGACCACCCTCTCGAGACTATTTGGCAGCAACTCACGTTCATACAACGCGTAGCGTCGATTTCACGATGTCGGGCAACCGGCGAAGCTGAGCTCGGACGGCGAACACGAAGCTCTGGCGCGAGTATGTGCTTCTTTCGTTAGACTGTAAACTAAACATAGTATTTCCCACCTGCAATACATAGATGCTTCTTGATTGGAAGATTTCGGAAACTTGTTTCTCGAAATACCAATTTAGAAATTAAGTACTAGGAGTGTGTAAGCGCCAGTGGTCACTCGACTAGGGGGCGAAACCGGTCAAGGAAGAGCCTGGGCGTGAACTGAATGGAGATCGCTGATTCTTGAATCTTGACGTGATAGATATCGGTGCGAAGTCCATCTCATTGAACATAGCTCAGCAGGTCCATGGGAACTGCACAAAGGTCACTTCGTTCGGGTAGGAGTGGAACGTTCTAAGAGCATACGGAAGAAGCCATGACCCACAGACAGCACGGCCTTTTGCTGTCAAAGGGATCTGGTGTGGAGTTATACTGATGGTACGCGATCAAGTCAAGTACCGCCAGATCAGCAAGGCTCTCGCGTTTACGTCCGCGTGAGGCTTTGAGGAGTGAGGGAGGACTCCCATTGGTGGGGAGGACACGGCTATCAAAAAGATCGGCAAATTGCGTTGAATGGATGAGTATTCCCAGAACTAGCGCTCTGAGCGCTCACTTGTGAGGTGGTCAAATAGGCGACTAGTTATCGATAGGCGATGACCATTCTCACAACAGCTGTACGCTGCAGTGCACTTCTCACACCACAATGCGATGATAATCAGGTAGACTTCATCCATAGTGTGGGTTATTGGCAAAGGGCCTCACCTTGTGTTCATGTAGGTACGCCCGTTTGAGTGAGATCAGACAGGGAAAACGGAGGTACGCAAACCTGTCAACCGGCACCTGGAGCGGGGTTATGCGCCTGAGTAAAAATTAACACAACTCTATCTACATTCCGCAACGCAAATAAGATGAGAAAACTCAATACCAATCTCCTTGATCTTCGTGGGTACTCGCATAAGGTGCGGAGATCGAGACTCTTCCAAGCACTTGCTCTGCTCCGTTACTTTGCATAAGGCGTTTCAATTCATGTGAACGAAGCCGCGAAGGGATCAACCATCAAAATGTCGCACGTCGTTTGAAAGTCTTCGTGTACGACATGTACGGCATAGACTTTACCTTCCTCGACTCTGTTCCACGAGGTTTCAGAAGGACTTCGTGTTTCGGACTCGGTTGCTGAATTAGCGGACGGGCGTCAAACTGTGGGGTAACAGTACTGCCTCGAGGTTGATCCAACCCACAGCAACCTGGAGAGATGTGGTGCGGCGAGTGGATCACTGCCACGTCGGTACCGTATCTTCAGATAAAAACTAGCTATATTTACATGTGAGGGAGTTGTAGAAATATGACCGGGGGTACAAGGATAGAAAAGACACGGTCGCCGTCCCAAAAGCTCTCCGTTCTCGACGTGGGAGCGGTGGAGGCCAAAGACTGCTAGTAATGGTTCGGCGCTGCGGAAGAGGGGCCGAATACAAGACAAGGTCGGTAGAGTAGCACAGCAAATTCCCATGCCATTATGGGTGCCTGCGAAGCTGCTATGCACTATGCTCCGAGTGCGCTACGGAAAACGTCACATTATTGGATTCTGTCAGACGTTGTCAAAGGCGAAGCTTCATTTGTTACTACTGTAAACCAGAAACCGTCCGCTGACATGAGGCTTGGCAAGATTCGGTATCGAAGTACAATTAGTTTAATCGACCCTTGGGACGATGGGAAGTGTGGAAGTTTAGTACTGAGCTAATATGGTATAATTAATAGCTGTAATGATGATCGATAAAGTACAGAATCAAATGCATCCCTTCAAACTTGATCGGCTGGTGGTACACAGTATGGGAAATGTGTATGTACGATAGGGAAGATGAATATAAAATAATTGTGCGTTTATCATACATGCTGGGGTCGTGAGCGTCGTGAGAGTCGACAACCGAGGACAATGCAAATGTGTAGGCGGTCATTCAAAGTCATATTCCACAGCTATCCGACATGCCTCGGGGACATGAGGAGTCCGACCATGTTGTCGCAGACTTTGTCTCGATGAGAATGGGGTATCGCACGCTGTACATGAATGCCCGAGTAATCGAGATGGGCTCTGAGCATCCCGCGAGCGTGATCTTTTTCGACTGTGCGAGACCTGATATTTGAGTGTTAGCTACCGAACCCGAGGAGATATAGCAATCAAGACTTACAGGATCATCATCTGTTTGATTCTGATTTAACTTTCTTTTCAATGATGACGAGCGAGACTCTATAGATGTTTCGTCAGAGATAGAACAAATGGTGGTAAAGTAAGGACGTACCAGGTGAGGAGCTCATAGCTTTTATGGAGTTATCTCTCCAGACATGTATCCGCTTCATGCGGACACTATAGGTGTCGTCTGTCCACACTACAGGTTCCCTATCTTGTGAAGGATCGGGTTGGGTGGCATAGGAGGAGCAATAAGACGAGCAATCGTCTTCTTCCGAATCTGACGTAGAGGGATATGATGATCCCGAAGAGGAGCCAGCCGAGCTCGACTCGATGACAGATGATATGCGGCGTGGGGGAGGGGGACCCTCTACAAGCTGAATGATCTGGATAGTGTGCGGCTGGACGAAGAGATGTCCGGGGTTGACCTTTTCGGTGTATGGATCAAACATATGCGGGGAGACGACACCGATGGAGGAATGAGAGTTGGAGGGATGGAGCATTAGAGGGTTGTATTGGTCGAGCATGTGTGGCTTGAGCTTGAATAGTGGGGTAGTTTCTGATTAAGATTGGAATCGAGCCGTCCTTAAATTTGAAGGGAGAAGAAGCCACGCGAGAAGTGACATGCATATGTATGTATTCGATTGTGGATTTGTTCTGTCGAAAAAAAAAGCGAAGCAGAGCCTGAGAAGCTGGAAACCTGGGGATCGGGCGATAAACAGCGAGATGGCGAATTCCCATTTTTGGACATCTATACTTGTTCTTGGCGCTTTGTCCCAATTAGGTATAATATGAATCTCAGATTCTTGTGCCATGCCATCATCTGAACGGTATGTCGCTTTCCTTTTTAAGATACACTCCTTCCCATGCCTCCCCCTTCATGTTCCATTCCCTTGTCCCTTTTCCCATCGTCTCCTCCGTCGCGCCTACCCTTTCAACGGCCTTTGCCATCGCCCGCATCCATTGATCACTTCCTCAGTTCCGAACAAGTCGCAGTCTCATAATAATAGCCACCATTTTCTATTCAAAACCACAACACCACAATAAGGCACCATTCAATGTCATTCCAAAAACTTTTCGATACAAAACATATCTCCAGAGCGTTCGAAAAATATTTTCGGGGTTGACACTCCAAGTTCCTTATCTCTTCATAATGCAAACTTGGTCAAGCCCAGTGACTCGACAGCCTGAATTGACAATCTCATGGCCGCATTGGCGCAAGCCACGCCTCTGCTGCTTCAAACTGGTCAATCAACTCACGAAGGACAACACCCTCTGAGTGAAGTTGCCTCATGGCACTCAGCGCCTGTGAACCACAACACATGTTAGCCATATCACTACAGGTGATTCGATATCGGAACAAAGACTGACGATGTCCCAGAACCGGAATCCTCGCTCCACTTCTTGTTTCGGGCTTTTCACTCCCGGAAATGTGTCTTCGCATATCTCAAGCGCCATCGCCTTGGACTCTTTAACGCCTTCTGCGTTAGGGTCCAGGACTCGCGTTTGATTGTTGAGGTGCGTCAAGGCGTCCAGGTACACCTTCGCAAGCACTCCGAATCCCGTGTTCACTTCCGATTGGAAGGGGAGTGAAATAGTAATGTCAAGAAGATCTTCCCGCGCCCGGCGTGCGTCCGAACGCAATAACATGTTTAGTGTCGTCACCTCAAGTAGCGTCCGTAGCGCTCGTGTCAATGACCGCACGAACGAATTGAACACAAGCAATTCACGTGATAACGGTGCGGACCAAGGTTGTGGCTAAGATAAGTAGGCAGCATCATTAGTGCATGTCCGATCGGCCCAGATTTAGAACCTCACCTTGAAGTTCAAAGGCACGATGCTCAGGACTCTCATGACCAAGAGCATACAAGATTTCTCGTCATCTGTAGGAAGATAATTAGTCCATCATTCCGGAACAACTTCCATGTGAAATGAGCCCACCGGTACCGAAACTTGGACCCCCACTGAACGCTCGGCCTGACCATAAGTGACCGTGCATCACACCAGCCCTTACCAGCTCCAGAAAGAGATATAGTGGATCCTGAAACTTGTCATTCAGGCGTGCTTGCTTAATTGCGGTGTACATGGCTCGGGCTAGTGGTGAATGCGTGTGAGAGTTTAAGAGGAATCTATAGTTGCGGTGTCACGGACGTGCTCGAGCGGTAAGATAGCACTTACCCTCTCAATTCCAGGAACCGCCATACAACATTGGCCACGACCTCATCTTTTTTGTCCAGTTGACCGTTGGAGAGGTTGGACTTCCCCTTGGTGCGAGACGCAAGTTTTTCCGATACTGTGGCCCCTAGACAGAGCGCGAAATCGATAGTAGAGGACTAGGCCGATCCAGATCGTCAAATGACCAATTGATAAGCTACCTAGGAACTCACGTTCTGTCTCCGTAATTCTTCCTCCACAATGGCGTAACTGACGTTCCAGCCTGCCACGCGTTCTGCCAGCTGCACAGTTTGTGGAGAGCTATGTTGGACGGGCTTTTGACCATGGGCCGAGGGACTCTCAAACCAGAAATTCCCCATAACTTTCCGGTTGTTCCAGAATTGGTGAGAAACACTGCTAATGAGCGCGAGAGCTGTGGCGCGAGGACCGGTCTGGCCATCGGTGATAACCTCCTTGACAAACCGCTTATATTCAGTTGTCTCCCCGTTATCAAGCGGTGGGGGTTCAACGATCTGACCACTAGTCAGCCACACGAGCGCCTGAGGCCCCAGGAGCCCACGGGAGAGATAGAAATAGATTTCATCAGGAAGCCGATGCGTGAAGATTTCGTGAAGATCCGAAGGTATGTCCGCAGCGGTCGGGTGGTGGGGGTGATTAGGGCCATGGGCTGGCGAGGTGATCGCGAGAGGAAGAGGCGTGACACTTCCTTCGGATGAGAAAATAAGAGAATATTTGATCATTGAGCGCGTGCGCGCGTATTGATCGGGATACTGAATAGATTTTACCCCAGGATGGTCGGTAAATGCGGAGACGGCAGCGTGACCGGACTTATAATATTTGACCATATCCACCGTGGCCTTCAGCGCCTGTTCGTGTAAAGTTGGTGGGAAAGGTGGCGAGTGCTCGAAACCAACAAGGATACCAATATCAAGGAACTGGTCCTCGCTGACGACCAGGTCATTCAAGATAGTGCGTTTGGACACGAAGGAAAATGATGGTGTCGCAGAGGTGAGGTCCAGCGAAGTGATTAATTTGTCTACTCCTGGATAGAGGAGGGTATCCGTTGGTCCAAAGATTGCGTGAATATATGATTTCGGGTGTCGTTGCATGTAGATCAGCTATTCAGGGTACATCAGCAGAGACGTCACTCGAGAATGGGTTCGACGTACCTGAGCCCAAGCGACATATGGAGCAACCAAAAACTCCACATTCCGATGCCTGAATATCCTGAGGACCATACGCCACAGGTCCCATTGCTGAAGCCCACTTCTGCCCTCGAATAGCTTGACAGCAGCATCTTCTTGGCCAGCTTCATATTTCGCCCACGCCTCCCTCCGGTCCCTGCACGCATCATTGTGTTCCAAGTGATATTGGTATTGCTTCCAGCGTTTGCTAGGTAGAAGACCAGGGAATACGAACACAGGCTTTATGCGTAATTTTTCGAGGGTACGCAGATCAGACTCGATGCGTGTGGTTAGCGCCAAGGGCAAGCCACCAGTTGCAGCGAGGAGAGGCTCGCGAGAGGGTGGGTTATCTGTCAATATTTTGAGGTAGTAGGATGCATCAATTCCAAGACGCGAGTCGGATAATACAGACAGAGGAAACGTTTGTGTGTGCTTCCGCTCGGAGAGATAGTCTGTTGAAGTTTTTCAGGTGAACATGCCAATATTGACGTTGATCGCGGTTTTCCCACTCGTACATCCGAAGGAAAATGACACGTACTTTCAAGGTGCTTGATGGGCATCGCAATCTTTGGAAGAGCTCACTATGCGGATTCTTGAACAACCACCAAAGTTGCGACAAGGCAACCAACTTTCAGATTATGTAATCACACGTCTTTTCCTCATGCCGCAGCCAATTGTGTTCCAGTTGGCGCTGTCATTTTGGTCTCGTCACCCAGCGGGATTTGACTATGTTACTGCACTCCTCGATACCCGTCGCCCAAGGCAGCGATCAATCTGACGTGCTGTCAGCTACCTCGAGTTCGTGCATGGACGGATCTGGCTCTTGGATTACCGCATCAGCCTGAGAACTTGCCCACTATCCTTCAAATAGGCTACAGTCTCGAAGATAATCTTCCTACAGGCTAGATGCCTTCTCATCATACGTGGCGTTGATGTACTACGATCATTATTCACTACCTTCCATCAAGGAAAATTCCAACGTCGTTTCGTCTTACCTCACCTCCAAAAATATTTTTGGACCAGCCTCTCACCTACTCTCACCGATTGCAGATGCCATCATCTGCCAACATGTAGACTTGCCACTCAATGGACCCGGTCTGCTTGGCGCAGGCTTAGGGGTTACTTTGCTGTCTTGCAAAAATATCAGCAATCTACCAGTTGCACATGACGTGTCACGGGATCGGTCAAGACTTTAGGTTGCCGCGAAGACAGACCCACGCGGAGTGCGTCCCCCACGAACGGTTTAGCGGAGCTTGCGCGGCGGACATTGCGGCTACGACGTGAACGACATGTCTTCTTGTATGTGTGGTTCTTTCTGTCAAACATATTAGAGTTTATCTGATCAGCGAAGAATCTCCCTTTGTTTGCTCCCCTCGCACTTTAATTTCCGGTTCCTGTGCGAAATAGGACACCAGTGCGCCTGTGAACAACCCCAGCTTGATCCGGCTAGTTCCTTCACTGGTCCAAGCACTGCTGCATCTGCAATCTTGACCGCTGTCTCCAGCGAGCGCCACAAGTTCAGATTGAGAAAAGCTTTTCCCACCGAAGAATGACTTCATTAGTCTCTAAATGACGTGTCCTGCCAGCTATTGAACGTACTATCACGGATGGTTGTGGGCACGGAGAAGCTTGTGGGAGTCGCCTCCTTTCACGATTCAGTAAGTACCGCCTTGACATGGCGTGAGTGTATTATCTGATAATGTTTGTTCACACACATTCAGTTCTATTCGTTCGGTAACCCCTGAGAAGACGTCACTAAAGGTCACCGCCGGGTCCTATGACTACACAGCAAAGTCTATCCCATGATCATAATGGAGTGTTGCTGGGAATTTCCTTCCAACACGACGCTCGAATCTCGAGTCTAGTTCTTCAGCTTTCACTTGCCACTCATTAGTGATTTCATTTCTGACATGTTTGGTACAAATTGCTATGGCACTGTTTCAACGTATTTCCGCACGATGCGGACGAGATGGCAGAAACACCTTACCACATCTCGGCTGTTTACCTGTCTCGTTTAGCTTTCTTGTCTCTGACAGGGCTGTCGCGGACAGTACGCGATTCTCGGCCGATGCATCACTCCTTGGCACGAACTAAATGAGACTAAATGTCTCAGACCAATGAGGTACGCTTTTCTGCCACTCCAGGGACTCCCCATATCCAATCGCTGTGGTTGGCTAGTGCCACACTTTCTTAATAGGTATAGATGGCGCGGGGAGAGAAAGAAGCTTCCGATTCAGAGAGAAGTGATTCTTACCCCATCTTTGGGACTAAAGTCGGTGACAGCTGCTGTCATAGGCGTGTACACTGGGCGCTAATCATTGTAGGATCATAGTAGCGCTTATCAGGCTTTCATGTTCAGTGGTGAGCCCGGGTCGCAGGCGGATCTTGTTCACATTCGCAAATATTATGGTTTCTGATTCTACAAAAGAACGCCGTACAACTGTGAATGTGACCCAGCTGACCACCTAACCGCTGACGCCAAGCCCTTTCTCCAGTGACGAACGTAGGATGCCGGGTATCCATCTAGGTCAATCACGCTTGATCATGACTTACCACCCGTTCGAAGACATATCCCGAAGAAAACTGGGGCGAATTTGGAACTCGGTGCTCGGCATCCATGCTCTGAGCTCTCTAGAACTCGCCTTTCTGCTCTTCCCGCTCCACCCCCTTGCGCCCGTTTCAAAACTGGGGCGAATTTGGAACTCGGTGCTCGGCATCCATGCTCTGAGCTCTCTAGAACTCGCCTTTCTGCTCTTCCCGCTCCACCCCCTTGCGCCTGTTATCATAGCCAAAGTCATGGCAGAGTTGCCTCTTTGCGGCTTGCAATCTGTCGGACATCGAGCACCAGCGGCGTAGCGGATCGAGCAGGAGGGTGACATCGTTGGATATCTGGATCATCAAGCATGCATCGGAGATAGCGAGGTTCAGGGTTCACTCAGATCATCGCCATGTCCAATGCATACGTGAAGCTAAATATACGCACCTACATTACTCAGGATCGTTCCTGTTCTACAACAGAGGCATCAGTTCAACGCAGCCAAGCAATAATTAATACATTCAGAATTCGTGCATGTCCATAGTAGTATGACTGAACCTTGGCTCGTACCCCAGTAACTTGAAGTAGAATGCTGGGAAATGACAGTCAAATCTCGAGGAGAGCAATGTGACATGATGTAGACCGTTGTGTGGGTATTCACTATGACAATCATTGTCCCCGTCTTCCGTCAATGGCCAGAAACTCGTAGTCTGACGTGTTTTCTTGTCTCATTCGCGTGCAGGTCCCTCAATATCAGTGTTCAGACTCTGTTACTCTCCGCATCGATCGCATCACCAAACAACGACAGCAGCTTACTGAATCTGCGCTCCTTGCACTTCATTAGGAGAGTATGGCGACGGTGAATACAGTCTGAGGGATGGCAGCGAGCAAGCAGCGAACGTGCGTGGGACAAAAGTCCCCGAAGTTATAATGTACTGGCCCGTAATTATCGGACTTGCCAAAGGCTCGGACAACCAGAAAATATGATGTTTCTTGTCTTAACTTTAGGCCCCGAGGGCCAGCCAGATATCCCAAATGTCGCGTCTGGACCATCCCAGTACGTACAACCTTGCAAATAAAGACGACTCACCCCAGTCTATTTCGTCCACAGCATAACGGTGATGATGCCAACACCATGTGGTACACTGCAGGTAGCCTCATGTTGCACCGCAGCTTAACCAGCCCGCTCACTGCTCAGCCTTCAACTACATTCCACCACCATCCAATCGAGCTTTCCATTGCATTGGAACGAACTGTTCAAAACATCTATTCAATCTCAAGCAGCTCTTACGCCTTCTGCATTACTCCACAGTTTTTGATTACCGTCGAACGCACGTACTAGACGTCCTGACGCTGAAATATCGTTTCACCACTGAAACCTTTTCGCAACTTATCCCGGTCTTGGCACGAGATTTTTTCATCGGACTTTGATTCATCGATCCACCTCATCGTACATTGTACCTCGAGATAACCATCATCTCTCGAACCCGACTAGTACTTCCACCTTTGTCAACGAGTCTAGATCGATTTCGGTACCACCAGGCATTCAACCATCTCGTCTCTGACCTCATCAATAGCTTGTGGTGATTATGGATCATCTTGGGTGATGCTATCCCGAGTCGCTGTCAGCGGCGCCGAATATGACTCCGCCGAACGTCAGCCCCATCCGAAATGCTTGGAAGGGACAAGGGTGGATCTTCTCGACTACATCTATGTATCATTAGATGTTTGAGAGAAGAGTCGAATCATTTGGTTACATGGAACGGCAGGAGTCGGAAAGTCTGCTGCTGCGTTTACCGTAGCCGAAAAGGTGAAGGTCTGAAGTTAACAGGGCAGACGACTGTCGAAAAGCGACTCGCGGGATCGTTCTTTTTCTCGCGCAAGCATACGAAACGATGCACTACTGGTTATTTTTTTTTTTTTGCAACGCTTGCCTATCAGCTTACCACAAATTTTCCTAGCATCCGGGAGGGCGTGAACAGAGCCATCCACGACAATCCTACCCTTTTGGACCCTGACAAATCTCTTCGTGACCAGATGGATGCTCTCTTCCTCCATCCTCTCCGAAAGCTTCGTTTCGGACTGCGCAATTGTCCGCCTCCGTTGTTTGTGGTTGATGCACTCGATGAATGCACTTCCGAACCCGAGGTTGCTGATTTGATCTCCATCCTCGGCAAAGCTCTGTGATTCTGATGTGCCGTGACCCACATTCTGCTTACGAGTCGTTCGGAAGCGCATATACGGGGCGCCACTCAAGAAGAGGCGATACGCCCCCTGGTGTGCGAGATACCGGTGAAAACAACTGGGGAAGGTGTCGCTAAGATTATTTCGCTGGATGGCGCAGACGTTGACAATGACATCTGTATTTTTCTGGAGCAGTCGTTCAGAAAGCTGCGAAGTCGCTGTTCCAATTTCCCACAGACCACTGGGGATGAACTTGCACGGCTGGCGAGTCGAGCGGGCAGACGTTTCATAGTTGCGTCTGCGGTGGTGAGGTTTGTTGATGATGGGTACAATGACCCCCGCGATCGGCTTCAGCTCATACTCGAGCTAACGAGCGAGCTACTTCCAAGAACGGAAGTGTTCGCGCTATACGACCATATCCTCTCTACATGCGCGAACCCTGAGCGGGCATACCTGCACTTGTCTGTTGTTGCTGCTCTTGCAGACCCTCTGCCGATTTCGCAAATCTCAGAACTTCTTGGCCCTGGTGAGGGCAGGGATGTCGAGGCAGCACTGGTGCAGCTACAGTCCGTGATGGATATTCCTACCGACAGCAGTCTTCCCGTGAACATCCATCACTCGTCTGTTTGTGACTGTCTCCGATCCCTCACACTGCAGCCTTCCTCAAGTCCAATACATGACGTCCCCAGTTAGCACAACCTGAGCAACTTGACACAACCAGACAACTTGGTGCCTATCCAATTGAGCGTTCTATTGCACTGGAACTGTGTAAGACATCCATTCAATCTCAACCAGCTCTTACGCGTTCCAATCTCAGGCTGCAACTCGTTTTACTGCCTAGCTTATTACTGTCGAACGCGCGTTTCACGACTCGAACCTCATCGCAACTTATCTCGGCTCAACAAGATCCATCAGACTGCGATCCTTCAGTTTATATTCACATCATCGCAGGTCGTATCTGGAGATAATCATCACTGTCAGACCCTATGTAGCAGTTCATTGACTGGTGTCCATGAGTCAGGATCAATGTTAGTACCTCCATCTATTATCCCTTCTCTTGCTTCCTGACATCATCAACAGTCTCTGATGATTCTCGATCATTTCAAGGACCTTGGGAGAGGCTATCCCAGGTTGTCGCCAAAGGTGCTGAATATGACTTCCGTGAACACCGGCCCCATTCAAAATGTTTGGAAGGGACGAGGATAGACCTTCTCGACTACATCCACGGATTATTGGACGACGGAGACACAAGTCGAATCATTTGGCTGCATGGGACGGTGGGCGTCGGAAAGGATGGAAGGCCCGAAAATGAGAGTAGTCAACTGTCGAAACTCAACTCGCGGGACCGTTCTTTTTCTCGTGGAGCAGTCGTTCACAAACTCATAGTCCGAGGTGTTTTCCCATCTCGTTCGCGTGCAGGATCATAGGCAGGATACGACTATTGCATCGAAATTGATAATGAATTTTGTCTATCTTATACGAAGGAACTTCCTTCTACATCAATGTCTGCTACTAGTACTCTCCGCATCGATCGCGTGAGTGACCGAACAATGACAACACCCAGCTGAATTTGCGCTCCTTGCACTTGCCGATGATATTAATTAAGATAGTATAGGGCGGCAGCGAATGCAGTCTGGGGGATGGCAGTTATTATTAACAGTGTGCGATGGGAGAGATGGTCACTACGTAATTTTCAGCGGATCAACGACCAGAAAATATGTTTCTTCCCAGTCAGCCTTCGAAGACTAGTCGAACTCATATCGCAAAAGACCATCCCAGTGCATTGAACCTTGCAAATAACAACGACTCAGTCCAGTGTATTTCGACTACACATAATGGTGACTGTGCGTAGTAATGTCAACATAATGCAGTACAGTCGATATGCTCATAACGCATAAGGAAAAGATGACAATAAAAATCGATAACAAAACGACTTTGGACATATAAAATCATGCATCATGGTAGACTTGTCGTGCATCAGGCTCTGCTCATAATGCATAGTGGTGGTATATGGGCGAACATGTCTGTGTCGTTTCTTATTTTTTATTATGCATTATGCATTATGAGCATATCGACTGTACATGTACAGGCTGCACAGCACTACAGCAGTGCTATGCAATTGCAGACGAGCGCCCGCTCGTCCTTCAACTACATTCCAATTTCCG
>KV448288.1:29655-46105 GCA_001658105.1 Rhizopogon vinicolor AM-OR11-026 | reverse complement strand
AATCCTTGCAGCCTACTTTTATTACAATTTTTCTGCGATACCTTTTACTACTAGTAGTGTTACCTGGGTTCTTTGCTACAGCTACATAGCTATAGCCTACATTCATCCTCTAGAGGCCTGGATGGCGGTACCTAGACCTTCAGAGCTTGAGGCTACGAGGTTACCCACCCACCCTCGCACTCACCTCGGCTCATCTTCATACAGGTCGGGGCCGGGACCCCTTCGGGGGCTCCACCCAAATAACTACCTGCATCTTACCAATGCAAACATTCTCTCATCGAATGCGGCACAATAGCGTCACGCAAAGTTTGATTCTTTGGTTCAAAGCTCTGTATTCTACCCTCGTCTATGCTCCTTACGGTCTGTATGTGGTCGCTGAGCGCTGAGGACCTCAGGGTCGCGGTTATCATCCCGTGATTCCGGCTCCAAATGTCTCGAACCCGTCACCAAACGCGTCGACAACGCCTTCGGTGGCTACGAAGAAAGTGGAACATCTACTGCATGTGCAATGAAGTCAGCAGCGTCTAGGCAGTGCTGTATGGCTCACTTCTTCACGTCTTTCCCGTATTAAACTTCTTGTGTCAGTCTTAGGTCATGACCTTAAAAACTGGGCTCATTACCGTTCCACTGGTGTTTGGGCTTCGTGTTGGTGCTGCTGGCACTTCTGTTTGCTTCGAGCGTTCGGAGGGTGTACTGGACTCCTCGGCACAGTGTCGGTGTGGATGTATGTACAGGTAAATGACTATGTGTACCACACGTATTGCGCAAGGTCAGTATCTCAAATAAGGGTTATTCCGTTTTGGAATCTGCATCCAAAAAAAAAAGATAAATCTCATTATTCTTTGAAAACTGCTGTAATTTCGCTCATCCCAGCCTTCCCTAGCCGAGGAGTGCTGGAACCTGTGTACCCGTACTAATAGGTGAGTTCATATCTCATGCAGGCGCTATTTTATCACTGATTCCTCTTCTATTGTGTGGAGGCATTAAGATGCGGATAGCAAGTTGTGCCTACATGCACTTGTCATTTCCGAGGGGCCTTGATTTCTTGTTCTCGCACAATGTCTCATACCAACGATCAGTGTCACTAGCCGGTATATTTAGTGCCTTTGTATTCGACAGCCCTGCGTTAAGGATAACGGATGCGCTGCGGCACCACCCCAAGCAAGTTTCCCTGAGTCGACTGTGAATCATCCAATCACGATATTTCCCTAAGACGCTCAACAAATCTCCGTCCCTTGATCTTTACTATGTAAGACTGCACAGGAACACATCCCAGTCCAAACAAAGGGATGTTATCGACGAAGGACTAGTCCACACAAGGTCAAATTCACTGATGGAGAATCCGCGGACTGTACACTGCACCTAAGGTACGTACGCGGGTGTTTTAACAAGAGGCCGCAAAACCGGTGATAATGTGAATATCTAACCCTGCCAATCCGATACTCACATTCGAATGGATTAGTACATCCTCGGGACGGACACAATCCTCAGCGAGTAATGGACTCATCACTGACATCGCGACGGTAGAGACGAAAAAAAACGTGATTTTATTGCAGTGCCTGTAGATATATGTATCTGATACAGAAGGAACGACTATCTTGATTCTATTACCTATGGGAGACTAATTAGAAGAACGTTCATTGAGATTTACACTTTGGCCAGTAAACTGCTGTTTAACCGTAACTTGAGGAGGAAAGCAAGAACACAGCCGACAAATACATTTAGGGTCTGCCTACGGGAGACTAATTAGAAGGACGTTCATTGAGATTTACACTTTGGCCAGTAAACTGCTGTTTAACCGTAACTTGAGGAGGAAAGCAAGAACACAGCCGACAAATACAGACACGCCAGAGAAAACTATCAAACCCGTATAATTTCCATTTCCCCGAGTCAAAAGCGCACCAGCAATTGGTGAACCAACGAGCGCACTGATGATCAAGGCGGTCAAAGCGAGATCAAAAATGATTGAAGGGGCACGTACGTGAAAGCAACCAGGCTATACGTCATACCAATCCGAACTCCAATCTTCTCCATTTTCGATATCTGGGCAATGCAAGAGTTTTGCAATGCGAACCAACCTCCAGAGATAAATCCGTAAAACACGGAATACGCCATGATTGCTGCTAGATTGTGTGCATGGAACCACAATGCGAGAGTCAAAATCACCATCAGTGCTGCGGACGGGACCAGCGTGTTAAATCTTCCAATGTGATCGGCCATGATGGACGGTAAAATGTTTCCGAACACGCTCCCTGCGTTCATTACCGACAGGGCCCCAAATGCTAGGGTCTGAGAGATGTGAGAACTTTCGGCGTACGGCACGATATAGTACATCGGCACGAAAATGCCTGTTAGCAGTGTTAAAGACGTTCGGCACTAAGAGCCACAGCAGTTTACCTAAGCTTGTAAAGGCGCTTCCTGACACAAAAAGTGCGTAATTAATGTCTTTGAGAGATGGGACATCGATCCACGGGCCAGGTTTGCGTCTGGGAAGGCGACTGGAAACAGTTGCAGTGGCTATAACGCCACTTGCCAGACAGATAAATGCAGATATCCGCACTGCCCAGCCGAAACCAACATTGTTGAAGAGTCGTTGCAGCATGATAGGGAAAACAACACCGCCTGGAAATTATTATCAACACCGAGATTAATAGCCAGCTAAAATTACTTACCTACACTGCTGCCGGCTGCAGCGACACCGAGAGCAGTAGCTCGATACTTCGTAAAGTGTGTGGCTGTGGCACCCATCGACGGGAAGAATCTAAAAAATACACGCAGTCAGACGGGTCTCGCGGACCGTGTTCGGAAACCCACAAAAGTCCAAATCCAATGCCAAATAGAACACCTTGAGCCAGAATGAATTGATAGTACTTCGTAGCCAGGGATGTCATCATGAGAGAAAATGTAATGATCACGGTTCCCGAAGCAAGTAGCAATGTGGGTCCATATGCATCAAAAAGTCGACCGACAAGACCGCCCTGCATTATGTATCAGATTCAATATCGAGGGGCAGAATAATAATCCACTGACTGAAATGAAGAATACACAAAGCTGGACTGAGCCAATCCACGAAATTTCGGACGCGGTATATGGCGAGAGCTGGTTTTGTGAATACCATGACTGAAAACTTCCAAAGGACATCGATTGACCGAATGTGCTGAACAATGCAAAGAATGCACCCAGGACAGTCATATATCCTCTAAGACCCCCCTCTACGAAGGGTGGTGGTGATGGTGATGCAAGCGACTTTTCTGTGTCAACATGTTCCAATGCAGGCGATGTGGTACGCTCACTGGCATATATCCTCTAAGACCCCTCTCTACGAAGGGTGGTAGTGATGGTGGTGCAAGCGACTTTTCTGGGTCGACATATTCCAATGCAGGCGATGCGGTACGCTCACTGCAAGACATAATCCTGAGCCGTGTTTGACTTGTAAGCTAGAAGGTGATAGAGAGTGAGTGCGCTAGATTAAGTTACTAGTTAGCCCACCTACATAAGTACATTAATACTAGCGCTGCAGCCACCCTATATGAAGACAGTGCCGTCAGAAATCACTAGTCACTTGTGGAAGTATGGAAGGCACATAACTTAGATACGTATGAAACGTATAAAGATGGGCCGCGGCGCACTGAGGCTCTTGGCTGCATCTGCATCAGGATTCAGGGTATTCCGATCATCGGATTGCTGAATCAACGTGGGGTTTCCTATTACATGTGTCCAATATAATAGAATTGTTCCGAATAAGAAAGCGCGAAGGAATCACCAGTGGGAATCAGTTAGGTCGCGTCGCTACAAAACCACCCAGTTCAAATATAAGAAGTCGTAAATTTGCTAGGTTGCCACAGGATTGCGTCGAGGGATCCCAATCGTGGGTATTTTTTTTTTGCTGGCATACAGATGTATGACGCGTAATACATGTAGCAGTAGTAAGGATAGAACAAGTCCTAGTGATATACGGTGTTTGAGTCGCTGGCAGCTGAGTTGGCACTCAGCGGCCGTTTCACTGATTTCCTTATCGATTGTTCATTACATTCTCAGCCTGCTGTAAACAGGAAGCGAACAACCGCTTCCGCTCTAGGGACCGGAAGAACCCGAAGGTGGCACCGAAACGTAGAAAGTACACACCATTGTCCGACCTCGTGGCAGAACCTTCGTTGGTGTAACGAGCAAATCCAATAACATACGTGGAATGACATTCAAGGCGCTGGTGAAATCTGATTATCGATGTCTATGTGTCGCAGATACTAGGTATTGAACTTCTGTTGTTATAATTCACTCGTAATACCATTTACCAAGAGCCTGCAACAGAACTTCTGCAGCACTCCTCAGCACACCCTACTCATACCTTCTGCCACGATGGTTTACAACAGGAAATCCAGGCGTCCAATGTTACTCCTGTTGGAATTTCGCGGCTGCGCAAACGACGAACGACGAAATGGTATAGGCAGGGAACCCTTTGCAAACGCGCAAAGGTTCTCGACTCGTAGGTACAACTATATATGTGTAGGTAATTCTTATCTTATCGCAGAATGTAGAAAAATATCACATGCGAAATGCGAAGGACTTCAACAACGCCCGAAATATTCTGATAACTCCTTGATGTCATCGCATGCTGAGGAGTGGAACACTAGGATTGTCCGCGCCAGTCGACACTCTAGACTGGTGACCTTGGTGCGAACTGGACCAATCGCTGAGACCGTGCTTTTGAAGACAGATGAAAAAATAAATTTATTGTACTACATATTGAGCTAATACGGAATAGAAGAATGTTCTCTGAGACCTACACTTTTGTCAGTAAACTGCTATTTATCCTTAACTTGACGAGGAGAGCAAGAGCACAGCCGAGCAAGAGACATACGCCAGTGAAAACTATCAAGCCTGTATAATTTCCATTATCCCGAGTCAGAATCACACCAGCAATTGGTTCACCAATGAGGGCACTGATAATCGAGGAGGTTAAAGCAAGCTCGAAAACGATTAAGGGGACACACACGAGAAAGAAACCAAGGTATATGCCATACCGATCCGAACTCCAATCTTCTCCATTTTAGATATCTGGGCGATGCAAGAGGTTTGCAATGCGAACCAACTACCGGAGAAAAATCCGTAAAATACAGAATACGCCATGATTGCTGCTAGATTGTGTGCGTTGAACCAAAATGCGAGAGTAAAGATCACCATGAGTGCTGCAGACGGGATCAGCGTGTTGTACGTTCCAATATGATCGGCCATGATGGACGGTACGATGCGTCCGAACACGCTACCCGCGTTCATTACCGACAAGGACCCAAATGCTAAGGTCTGAGAGATGTGAGAACCCTCGGCGAACTTTACGATATAGTACGTTGGTACGAAAATACCTGTTGAGAGTGTTAAAGACGTTAGGCACTAACACTGAGAACCACAGCGGGGTTGTTTACCCAAGGTTGTAATGGCGCTCCCTAACACAAAAAGTGCGTAATTAACGTCCTTGAGAGATGACATATCGATCCACGGGCCAGGTTTGCGTCTGGGAAGGCGGCTGGAAACAGTTGCAGTGGCTATAATGCCACACGCCAGAGAGACAAATGCAGATATCCGCACTGCCCAACCGAAACCCACATTGTTGAAGAGTCGTTGCAACATGATCGGGAACACAACACCGCCTGGAGATTGTTATCAGTGGCAAAAGTAACAGCTATATAAACCACTGACCTACACCGTTTCCGGCTGCGGCGATACCGAGAGTAGCTGCTCGATGCTTCATGAAGTGTGTGGCCGTAGCACCCATCGATGGAAAGAATCTAAAGAAAAACACGCAGTCAGGTAGGTCACGCCGAGTCACTGTGTTCAGGAGCTCACAAAAGCCCAAATCCGATTCCAAATAAAACACCTTGAGCCAGAATGAATTCATAATATTTCGTAGCCAGGGACGTCATCATCAGGGAAAATGTTAAGATGACGGTTCCAGAAGCAAGTAGCAATGTTGGTCCATATGCATCAAAAAGCCGACCGACAAAAGCTCCCTATGATAGTGCATCAGGCTCAATATCGAGGGGCAGAAAAACGCACTCACCGAAACGAAGAAAACCCAAAGCTGAACCGAACCAATCCACGAAATTTCGGATGCAGTATATGTCAAAAGCTGGTTTTGTGAATACCATAGCTGAAAACTTCCAAAGGCCATTGATTGACCGAATGCGCCGAACAATGCGAAGAATGCACCCATGACAGTCATATATCCTCTAAGACCTCCTTCAATGAAGGGTGGTGGTGGTGGTGGTGGTGATGGTGGTGCAAGCGACTTTTCTGTGTCAACATGTTCCGATGCAGGCGAGGTGGTACGTTCACTACCAGACATGATTGATTGAGTCTTGTTTGACTTGTAAACTAGAAGGTTAGAGGAGGTAAGGGCGCCCTAATTCAATTATGACCCACCCTATATTAAGGCCAGCACCAAATAGGCCACCTATAACATCGTGCCATCAGAAACCACTCCCCAGAGGATAGCATCGTGATGGAAGTAGTGGTCCCTTCTCAAGGAAGTCGCAGGGATGTACGGAACGCAAGATAGACCATAGTGCATGGCAACTTCTCAGATGCACATAAGTATTATTGAGTCAGCCTGGCTGGCCTAGCCTATTAGCTTGTGTAACGACAGTGGCTAACTGGTATTTCGATCCGATTGCCCCATGAGGACGGGGCTTCCGATTTCCCTTCACTGGCAAGACCACCCAGTTAAAAGTTTATGTTGAAGAATTGCACGAAAAGTCGGGCCGGAAATGAGGAAATCAGTTCCACTTGCCTGTCTGGTGCGCTGGCTTGCGCACTGTTGGTATAGCAACTCGGTGGAAGTGAAGAGGATGCTTGCTCAAAGTTAGATTTAGAATAGCAAGCCAACTGGTGCAAAATATTCTCCTAGGCGGCTAAGCAGCATACTTTGACTGCAGTACCGCGTTGGTTCATCATCACTGAGCTGATAGGGATCTAACTCACATATGACGATGTTCTCATCTGGTCTCCCGTAGTCAGACCTCGGAAGAAGGAAGACAATTGTTCCTTCTGTTTCAAGGTCATCGAAGCCAAAGATAAGAAAGTCCGCAGATAAATCAATTATGCAATCAAGCACGGAGCCCGTGACGGAAGCCGTTCTTGTGCCGTCAGTCAGCATCTTAACGACAGAGTCTTCCCCGGCACCGATGTTGTTTTCACAGAAGGCATCATCTCCACATCCTTACTTGCCAGATCAATGCCTTGACGGAACACCCCAAAATTGGTACAGAGTGCTCATGGTGCTCATGCTCATCATCTAAGAAGAGTACTAGTAGGGAGCTCTGTTTTCTCCATCTTGATTATCTCCTCTAGAGCCTGAGGGAGGAGAGACAGAGCTTCACATTGGCCCTGACCCATGCCTTCCCTCTCAAACGTTTACTACAAGTGAACCTAGGCGCCGACATCCTATCCTCGTCTCATTACCTGTGCTCACTGCTGAAGAGGTGAACGCCAAGCTTGCTCACGACAGTCGGGACTTGGGACTGTCCGTTAATTCCACATGAATACGCATCAGATGGCCCCACCCAGCTTTTATCGATGGTAAGTAGGTTCCCATACGCATACACATCTTTCTTCATTTCAATAATCGTCAATACCAAGTCATTACAAAATCGATGCATTCTAAGTACGAGGATCACGAGGCCGCGAGTAGCGGATGTCAGGTTAAACAACCAGGCGTACATATAGATGACATGCGGTCATCTCCGTGATGGCCGGACTTACTGTAAATATTGAAGACAAATTTCGATAAAAACCAGCGTTTCTAGACATTGGCATTCAGAAACACGCCATTACTGATAAACTGAATCCAGTGTTGGGAAAGCCTCAAACGCTTGAAGCGGGAGGCAAACTCCAGACTCCAGACGTTGAAGATCGAGGCTTTGAAACTAGAATGAATTCTTGGAAGAAATGTGCTGATCGCCGGAACTTGAGCATCCAAGTCGTGAATTCCCTGATATCTATTCAAAAGTTGATGGATACGAACCCACCTATCGGTATAGAAGGAACGGCTGTCTTCCTGCGTCTAACGTGGTCTCCTAATGAGGGGATGTACATTAATGCCCGAGTGATTCTCCAACAACAATGTGCATCCCTTCATATTCCCTTGCTACCCCTTAAAGCGCGGCACAGACGAGTCTTGACGCAGGAGCTAAATCTAAACATGCTCTGCGCAGACAGTTCGCTTCGAACAGAAAGAAAACAAAATTTCACTTACCGTTGCGTGCTTGCACAGCGTATGAAGAGCTCAGCACCAGCAGGTGCAGCATCATCCTTGGCAACGTGTTTCCGTTTGGAATTCGAGGTAGAAATCATTGTAGTAGTGAGCCATTGGTATCAATGGTATGTTGGCTCGACTTGTGTTCTTATACGTCGGAGCATGCTGCAAGTGTCAACCGATGGGACGTGTTGGGACACTGGCAGGGTTCATCGCTCAAGGTCGCGAAGGAGAAGACCCGCACGCCGCGCCCCAAGTAATCGAGGGCTCGATGTGGAGTGCGGGAAGGATGGCGAAGGACACGAGGCTGAGAAATCTCACTCACGCAAAGGCAAAGCAGAAGACAAATACATGCACTTCCACGCGTCTTCCGCATACATATTATATGACCGGAATCAAATCATACCTAGTCACGCGAATTGGTTCCACGGGAGCAGAGCTTGGGCTCTTATTATATGTTAGAGACCGTATTCGCACCTTCAAGTTCCCTTGCGCGCTACGCAGCTCAAAGTAGGCCTCTGGAAACTGAGGAAATAAGCGTGCGCAGCTTGATGGTTAAGGTGAAATACTTGGACGGGCATCAGGTCATTGACCTGAAGGCTCTGGAATATGCAGACGACGAGAACGTGATGGAATGAGCCGAAATCTCAAGTTGGCACAATGAAATGGACATGCTCAGTGGGCAAGCACTGGACCTGCAGTGCTGCAGGTATGGTATACTCGTCCTCGCGAGCTGCGGCGGTGAGGCAGAGCGGAGCTGAGAGAATCATGATTAGTTACCATCTGCCGGGAATCAGACATGTGAGAAGGATTTACATCATCGAGCGCTGCCAGATGGAGCTGGAGAAAAGTCATGCACGTAAGAACAATATGGACACTGAAGATGATAATTGGCAGAGGAAGTACTTACCTTAGTAGGCCGAGGTTGAACTCGGAATGACTGCCAAAATATTTGGTTGTAGCATTTCTGACTTAGGGAGACGGTGTCAGATACCCGGAGAACATGCGGTCGGTGTGATACTTTAATAAATGATACAGCAACTTGATGGAAGTGAGGAGAGGAGCTGTATGTAGGTGACTGAAACGTCAATGACGTAAGGTAGTATGATAACGATCAGATAACCGGTGCAGAATGTTTCTCTCAACTGTACGCACCATCAAACTGCACAGTTGAATACACATCGCTTTGTTGATGGAAGGGAGTCCAGTATGACGTTGACTGTTGCGCCGATCAGCTGAGTGCTTGGTCACCGTGGCGTCTATGGCAAAGAAGCAGCGGTGATAATAAATTATAATAATACCACCGTGACAACCCAAACTGATTGTTCTCTCAGCGGAGCACTGCACCAGTACTATCACCTAGCTTGAGGCTATTACTGCTGATAATCATCATCGAGAAAGACTGGTGTCCTCCATCTGGGCCAGCCGGGCATAACAAAGGTCCGGAGGAGCAAATCAAACTTCAGGTTTATGATGCTTAGCGCTAATTGTGTCTACAGGGCCAGTGCTTCACATGCGATGACCTGGCGACCACATTATTCGTATATAAAATCGAAACAAGCTTGCTGTGTCCAATATCCTTCTTTCTTTCCTTCAGAGAGCTACGAATTCAGTTCTTCTCTCTACTTCACTAACAATGAGTACACCTCCCACCAGTTCCCCCTCCCCACTGCGTGCTTCTCGTCCCAACCCATCTTCCTCTTCTCATTCCCCGCTGACCCCCACCCAACTCTTACCCAGTATCCCCAGTGTAAATTCTTCCCCCGGGAACAGTAACATACACCTACTTCATGACAATCCTTATACCAGACTTCGGACAGGCTCATATCCACCAATCAGGCCCTACTCTCCCGTGCCGACGCGCTCTGTTCTTTTGTCACCAGCAAGAACAGGTCCCAATTCGTCCCCTACGCCATCTGTTATACTTACTCCACATCATCACCACGACAGAGAGCCATCTCCGGAGTCTTCTGCGCCTGGGTCACTGCGCCAATACTCGTATTCACATCATTACTTACCTGATCAGCGCGCTAACCTCCCCGGAGATGCAACACCACCAAACGGGATCCCGAGGAGGTGGTGGTCGCGTTCATCGTCGAGGGAAAGGGGGAGCTCTGTCTCTCCTTCTAGAGGGAGGAGTGTCTCTCCCGGTAGAAGTTTATCCAGAAATTCAGCCGTTTCAGCGCGACGACTGGATGAAATTCTGTTCCCCATGGCTGATGACACATATCAGGAGAATACAAATGTATTTCCTCCTTCCAGCGACCTACTTTCTTTGTCCGGCGAGGATCTCCAGATCTGCGATCTCGATGAAAGGAACATTGACGATGAACACGAAGGCGCTGTGCCTCAGGAGTCGCTTTTATTATCCTCTCCTGAACATCCCCATGCCACCCTTACATCCCCTGGCACGTCCCCGACTTCACACAAGCGGACCCTCAAGTCTTTGGGCATAGGAATCGAAGAGGGTCTGCGGAACGATGAAATACAGCATAGCTTTTGGCCCGCCGTGAAGCTGTTCACAAAGTCTCCCAAATCGTCCCCAAAGTCCCCTAGTGCAAAATTGGGTATCACTGCGTCCCAGAATGAGGCCTTAGAGGATCACGTGATCTCGATGGAGAGCTGGGACGGCAAGTCTCTGCAAGTCGCTCCTCTCTCTCCTGCAGTTGTCTCTCCGAGTTCGTCCCCGCCCTGGGGCAAGGTTCCTATATCGCCGAGTAAGGATGAGGCTGTGTCCCTGACTTCCCCTGGTAAGAACCCTCGTTTATTCAGCGTTAGTAAAGAATATACGCTCAATTCTACTAGGACAACAACCCTCGACATCCCCTGGGAAAGGCAAAGGCAATGGGAGGGCACAAGACGCGCTTCCTAAAGAGCCTTCAGTTCCTACCCCGCAAGTTCACAGTAAACTGCAGGAAACAACATGGTATGATAAGTTTACATTCTCCCATCGGCATCGCGATGGTGCGAAAGAACAGATGAAGGACGGCAAGGAGAAGGAGAGGTGGCTTCGGGCAAGAGAGGTGAGTTCAATTCACTTTCTTGCTGGTACATTCATCGCGTTGTGCGATATGCACCGTTACCGTGCTCATGCACGTTCCCTCAATTTATCATGTTCTTGCTGTTCCAATTGGACGAAAATATGACTCAAAAGATCATGTCATTGTTTTTTCTCTCTCTTTGGCTTGACATCAAAATCTGTCCTACAATGTGCTCATAAGTAATATTCCAAACAGAACGTTTCGCTAGCCCTGAATGCTGTCCTACCCACTTCTGAGCTTGCGCGACTTTCGGAAGCGGGAGAGGGATTTGCGAAGGAGGGTGAGGCTGCTCGTGCAACAACTGAGTCTGCAGAAGGCAAGAAAGTCGTTGAAACCAAGAACAACCAGGGCGCGGAGAAGATAGGGACTAGCGAGAAGCTTTGGGGGACGGGTGAGTTCTCCTTCTGTGAAGCTATGTTTGGCTCATGTCGTACTCGCTGTGTCCTAATTTCTGCACCCACGCACATCGCGAAACACGATATTAGTTAAATCCACAGTGACAACTGTCTCACCTCTCCTTCGAACTTCTCTTACGATCCTCGGTGATGTTTCCAAACTTACGCCTATCCCCGGGCTCCATGAAGCAGCGCGGATGTTACTAGCAGTGTGGGAGGCTGTGGATACAGTCGAGGTGAGCGGTTGAGCTCTGTTTTGATGCTTCGTATTTGTATATCTGACGTGATTCAAACACAGACTAACCGCATCCAATGTCTCCGCCTGACTGAACGCTGTGCGACTGCGATCTTTTCTGTGCGTGCTGAAATTGCGGATGCTGAGCGGGATATGCAGTCTCATGGACATGGCGATGATGGGCTGGCGAAGGAGATGGAGGGCCCCGTCGGGAAGCTGAACGAATGTGTTAGGATGGTGAGTTGCTGCTTTGCTATAGTTCCAAGCGTCGACTTTCTGTTTTCTACCAAGTAGAGACTCTTGGATGCCAATGCTCATTCATCACTACCTATAGGTGTACGACTTTCTTGTAAAGCTTAATCGCCGCCCGTTCATCAAACGATTCCTGCGTAGCGACGAAATCCAGCAGGAAATCCAGGCATGTGACAAGGCGCTTGGGGATGCCATGCAGATGTTCAGCGTGCGTATAACATTCCTCCTTCTTTAAAGTTATAAAATCAATCTAACCTTAACTCGGACAGATATCAATCCAAATCAGAATCCTCAAAGAATTCAAAGGTTTCGCGAGGCAGCAATTGCAAGCGCAGGCACAAAGAGGGCTTACGCCTCCACCGCTGTATGTTTCTCCTCCAACACAGACCTTGCCCACGTTGCTAGAGCACACCCCAAGGTTGGAGACACAGGCACTTCCGGAATCGCAAGACATTCTCCCAGTGGCATCTGGGCTGAGCAGGAGTCCTCAGTTACAGAGCTCGACGTTGTCAACACCACAGCCTACGCCTAATATTATACCTCTTCCGGCCTCTAATGATTCTCCCCTCTCCCCTCTGACTGAGCTTCGACACCTCCTCACCGCCGAAAACATCTCTGACTTGGAACATGACCGTGCACTATTCCACGCGACACTCCAATCTGGGATCAGCGCTCGCAACGATAATGAGATGTTACGTGTACTGGAAGTGCGCCCTGGGGAGGCGCCCGAGGCGTTGAAGGCGTTACGGAGAGCTGAGGCGCTGAACAGGGAGATGGAGACTAGCACAGGGCAAATAGTAGGAGGGTTGGAGAGAGAGTTCATGGAGAGTGGCATCGAGGCTCTGACGAGGTTGAGTAGTGTTGCCGTACAGAAAGCGGAGGATCGAGATGTAGATGTGCCCTGGGATTTGCCGCCTTGGACTATCACTCGGTGCGTCTCATTTTCGGTTTCCGTTCTGGACAATGTTAATTAATACACCGGTTTTTTTCGAACAGTTATGAAGCTGACCGTCTCAATATGATTGGCAGCGGTTCCTTCTCCAAGGTCTACCTCGGCAGTTGGTCTGGGCAACGCGTCGCCATCAAAGTGCTCTCCTCCTACACCCCCGCATCTCTATTCAGGAAAGAGGTGGAGATATGGAGGAAGCTGAGGCACGATAATGTGTTGAAGATGTGGGGCGCGAGCAGTGCGCAGGGGGAACGGCCGTGGTTTATCGTCAGCGAGTATTGTGCGGGTGGGAGTTTGGTGGGGTGGTTGAGGGAAAAGAAGGTTAATGAGCTAAGTGCTGGAGGTACATTGAGCCATCCGAGCGCAGGTGCGAAGGGAGACGTGGATCTTATCCGGTGCATGCATCATATTTCGAGGGGTATGGTTTACTTGCACGATGAGAACGTGCTACATGGAGATTTGAAGGTAAGTGTTGATGTTTGATTAGGTCTCCAATTCTGAATTATGTGTAGGCGGCGAATGTATTAGTGGATGACAAGGGGCGGTGCGTCATCTCTGATTTTGGGCAGAGCGAGATGAAGTGGGAGGCGTCGAGGAGGAGCGGAAAGCCGATCACCAGTACGTTGTTATCTTCTCATTTTCTGTCTTCCTTGAATTGAGACTCCGTGAATGTAGACGGGACGCTGCGTTGGCAGGCACCAGAACTCCTGAATGGAGCCACGAAGCTGACGCCAGCTACGGATGTATATGCGTTTGCCATCTGCTGCGTCGAAATTCTTGGTATGGGCGACCTTCCGTATGGACATCGTGATGACAAGTATGTTGCGCTACTCGTCCTCGGTGAGTCCCAATCCACCCAACTGCGACCATCCACGTGTTAATATCAACGCCTTCACAGAGCAAGATAAACGTGCCGAAATTCCCTCCACGCGCTTCACCCCACTTGTTGAGGCTCTCATCCAAGAATGCTGGGTTCGTGACCCAGAGCAACGTCCTGCCTTTAGATATATTGCTGCGACGCTCAAGCGACTCCGTAAGCATCAGGGACAGGTGGAGTCCCCTGTCCCAGTGCAGCCCGAACTACTCATGGAATCCCCTGCATGGTCGCAGTCGCACCGCCCCTCCCCGACCATGTGTCCGCTTGAGCTGCCAGTGGTATCTGTACCTACTTCAGAGGGTATCCAAGTCACGCCAGATATTGAAGCAAGTTCGGGAGCCGGGCAGGTGGGCGAGCCTGATGCGGACTCGACGTCAACAACTTCATGTGGGTTTCAACCAAAACCCTTCCAACCGATCGGACGTCCATGCAAAAATCCATCGCATCAGCATTGGGAACCTACATTGAACCCTGATACGGGCGTTATGGAGATGCCTTCAAGCAGGTATTCAGTGACAGTTATCTATACGCCATCTCGTCAGTCATCTATGACGAATAGCGATACCACGAGTACTACCTCGTCACATCTCACATCAAGTCCAGAAGCCGAACACATCCGGTTAGATGGGGTTCAGCACTACCATACGCACCATGTCGGCTCTGGATATGAGCCACCTCTCCCGATAGATGAGCACCTCGCAGAGAGGAGGAATGAGTATCGCTTCAGATCCTTAGCACGGTCAAGCCACGGATTCCATCATACCCGTACGTTTCTATGTTTAAAAAAATCATGTCATCTGATGCTATGCCTTCGTTGACAGTTACCTTACCCCTTTGGTCGCCTTCTCATGTCGAACTGGGTGCAGTGGGATATCTCTCCAAGCCAAAAGGACAATTCATCACCCTCTTTAACGCCACGCAGCCCCAGCAAACTTCAGGAAGTAAAGTCACAAATATTCCTTCGCTCGGCGGGTATGGACCTATCCGGTTTGGGAAGAAGTTCGACTCAAAGCTCACGGTGACGCAGAGGGGGAGAGATCTCTTTGCTGGGTTGTTGACCTTCGGGTCTGCGAATGACGGGACGTATTCGTGAGTGCTCAGCGTGTATGTTTGGATAGTTTGTGATGTTCATGGGCATTTAGGGAACATATTTCGAGGCGTCATCCATTTCCCCTTCGAGCTGGCCGCAAGGCGGCATATATTTGTGCAGAGTCGACGATGTACCGGTTCATAGAAGACCTCGCAGCACCGAAGGAGTGGTTCAAGGCCAACGTTAACTCCATTATCAAGGAGTATGCTCCTCGTCATCCTATTCAAAAGGAAGACGTTGTCGTAGGTGAGCCTCCATTTCTGTTTTTTTTTTCCTAATGGAGGGCATCTAACTGGATTTCCTCGGCAGTTGTCGGCACGTTGTGTGCTCCGGAGTATGCGCTATTCGTGAGCCATTCTCATCCGAGTGGCCAAGCCTACTTCAACGTTTTTTCGGACCGCAAGAGCGGTCGACAATGGGGCACCTTCACCACAGATACCGATTACCCATCTGACGAGGGCGGCCCTTCATACATCGAAGAAATACCCTCAAAGGCGATTTTCGTTAACAAAGTGTCGCCGGTGCGCCTCAACGCTGGATCAGATGACAAGGACTGGGACACGTTGATGTTGGCGAGGTTGCGCTTCCCCACGGATGCAACAGAACCCACGTCACAGTGATATCGGAACTCTGATTTTTTTACACGCCCATTTCTTGATCTCGTCTAGTTCACCAACTAGGCGTGTTATCTTGTCATGTTTTGTTGCTGCATCTCATTGGACTGTTACGAGCAATGTTTTATTATACCCATTGGCATGTATGATATGCTTTCTGTATTAAGTACTCTGAGAGCCTGCTGCGTCACTCGCACAGCCCTTCCTCGCAGGCTTGTGGAGCGCGCTGGATGGCCGATGTTGTGTTCTTCTTTACATGAAGTTCAAAGAGAGAACTGGGGAAAGGGAGAGGTGGATCTCGACATCATGTTTGTTATGCCTACGTACGAACAGAAAGCTATGTAACCTGCAATATACACTAGAGTGGCCGGGCCGAGTCTGGCAAACTGCGCCCGCGAACAGCTAGCAAAGTGAGATGTAGAACTATTACGCCACGACATCATGCGACTATGAACCTAAGGAATGACTAATAAGCACGGCTCTCAGGCTCCGTCTGTCTGCGACTCTGTGCTGCCCCTCGCCTAGAGGTCCCCTACTCCAAGGACCAACACGTACTCTCTACATCGTCATCGCAATTCAAGGCATACCCCTTGTGATTACTCGAAAGTATGTGGCTAGATCTAAGGATATAGTAAGGTTTAAAATTTGCAAATTATTCAGATCGACTTGAATCGTTAACATTAGTACGAAGTAGTAGTCCCCCTATTACAGACAGACCATAGACGATAGCCGCCCCTTATTTATTCACC
>KV448288.1:0-29628 GCA_001658105.1 Rhizopogon vinicolor AM-OR11-026 | reverse complement strand
TTCTATTGGGGCCTCATATCATAGACCTCTTCAAGTTGGTATTGGCTTAGTAGAAATTGCCGTCTCCGTCTGAACTGTGACTGATGAATATATCTTCTACCGCAGAATGCACGCCAGGGGCCTCTTCTGTGATGCAACTGTAGGTGGATGTAGCGCCAAGCCTAACTTACGCATGTGTAGATTCTGACCAGCCACGTTAGAACCAACCACAGAAATCAGTGCTTTCTTTATATAATACTACAGTGCGCCAAACAGTGCGCTTCACCGTGATAAAGAAGTCACCTTTAGGGTGCTATACATCCTGCACATTCTCGCAAGGCCACTAACTCTGTCAGTTTCATCTTCGGAAGTTTGACTCCATACTCCGCCTTCCTTTCGATGTCAGACACCTTGATTCTAATTTCTGGGCAATTTGTTGGCATTGCGACTCCTGGCTTCTTGTATGATGTATTGAGCTGCATCCTGCATATCGTACGACTTTCCATCGGATTTGCTGGCCTTTTCCAGTTTTGCTACTAGAGAGTACACCCAAGGCGCAGCCAGGACTTTGAGCCCAAGCCCATCGAAGACGACTACGCCGTCACTAATCGCTTCAGCATAGATCTTATTGCGAATTTGAAAAGAACGGTGTGGTTGTTCATCTAGTCCTTGCCAAGCTGCTGTTTCTGGGCGGTATTTTCGATCGCAGCTAGCAAAGCATCATCGCTACCAATGCTGATGAAATCCACATCCGCTAGAGTCCCGAAAGCCTGAACGAGATTGCCAGTTGCGTTATCAATTGATAACGCTAGCGAAATTGGAGTACGCAAAGAGTAAAATGGTATTTACAGCGCCCTCAACACCTACAACAGTGATCTGATCTCTTTTGCAATTGAGGTATTCTGCCATCTTGCTCAGGCTTTCGGCGAGATCCTCGGCCATCAGCTGAAGAGTATTGTTGGATACCTCGCCAAAGAGTAAGTTTCTGACCTGGTGAGTTAAGAAATGTGTTGGACTAGCTCTGTCACTGCCACAGCACTGGTTCTATGATAGTGTTCTGAGAAGTAGGGTTTCAGACGGGGCCGAGGGAATAGTCGCGGGAAGACGCTGATTGAGACTAGGCACAGTGTACTCACGGCGACCAGCGCCCCAGCAGCGTTTAATTTGACTCGTGACACAGTTTCGTTGAATGGTATTTCATGAGTTATGCAGTCAGATGAACGAACTGGTGTGAAAAGGCATACGGGAAAAGACCTTTGTTAGCAGAGTTTTGACTTGCCTGAGAAACAGTAAGTACGTGTCGTGGGACGCTGACTCAGCTGGTACCCAATACCAATAGACTTTGCACCGACGCCGCTAGCCTATTCCTACCTACCAGTACTCGCAGTCATCTGGGTACCTGGCTTGTTGCCTGCGTATTACTGCTGCTACACTTGATTTTATTGGCCAAAGTTTTGGGATTGCTGTACCTGCGCTTCTTGGAGCCAGAATATGCAAGTATCGTCTGCGGTTTTGAATTTTCTTTCAGTGTTGCTGACATGCATTGAACCGCAGGGCCTCCGTCGCCGTGCAATCCAATGAGATTGCAAAAGCCAGTCTACATGTTGCTCTTCCGTGGTACACCCACCTGTACACCATTCCATTCCTGTCCCTCTATCCGCTCCTTGCCTATGCGTATTATGTCAAGTATGACGACTGGTTAAAAAGTGAGGAGTGGACTTTCCTAGCCTGCGTATCTCTCGGCGCGGGACATGCTCTAAGTTTCTTGGTTACTCGGTGGAGTGCTGGCGCGAAGGCTTGGGTAACGACACGAAAGGTCCGTTATTAGCTTTACTCCTCTTGGACTCTTGTCCTCACGCGCGGATTTTAAAGGCGCGGTCTATCGAGGACGCGGACTGCATACGCTTGGTTCCTCATGTCCATCGTGGTCAAGGCGAGATTGTTCCGCTCGTCAAGGGAGATCCATTAGAGCCGATGTCCTACACGTTCAACTACCAGCGAGACAATTACGTCGTCGCCACCAAGAGTCCGGTCTTGTTTACTCGTCTCCCGTACCCATCCACACATCGTCCGCCCTTGTCTACCTTTTTAAATCCCCGCAGCCTCAGTTCGGATAAAATTCCAGCCTTGAAGTCACTATATGGCAAGAACGAATTTAATATTCCAATCCCATCTTTCTCTGAACTGTTTGGTGAACACGCAACGGCTCCGTTCTTTGTTTTTCAAATATTCTGCGTTGCCCTATGGTGCTTGGACGAGTATTGGTACTATAGCTTGTTCACCCTATTTATGCTCATCATGTTCGAGTGCACCGTTGTCTGGCAGGCGTGTATTTTCCTCTTTCTTATTAACAATTCTGACGCTGACTCACTTGCAGCGTTTAAAAACTTTGACGGAATTCCGTACGATGGCTGTCGCGCCGTACCCTATTCAATGCTACCGGCAATCAAAGTGGATTACCATTCAGTCTGATGAGCTTCTCCCCGGAGATGTTGTTTCTGTTGGTCGGTGTCGTTTGTCCATTGCCGAAAGTACACTCCATTAACCTGTCATTACAGCCCGACAGCAGTCTGAAACGGTAGTCCCTGCTGACATTCTTCTTGTACAGGGAACGTGCATCGTCAACGAAGCCATGTTATCAGGAGAATCCACGCCGCTGCTAAAGGAATCTATCCAGCTTCTCGACAGCAGGGACAAACTCGATGTTGACGGCGCCCACAAGAATGCGGTTCTGTTCAGTGGAACTAAGGTGCTTCAAGCAAGCCCGATGGGTACGTTCCGACGCTTACACTGTATTCCTTTGTTAATACTGCCATTTGGCCGTCAGGTCAAGGACAAGTTGCTGCAGCAACTCCGGATGGTGGGTGTTTCGGAGTTGTTCTGAGGACCGGTTTCGGCACAGCCCAGGGACAACTTGTGAGGACTATGATATTCTCGACTGAGCGCGTTTCCGCAAACAATCTCGAATCGTTCTTATTTATCGGGTTCTTGCTCATTTTCGCGATCGCCGCTAGTTGGTACGTTTGGGTGAAGGGTACGTGATATCTCTTGTGTGCGGTCTCGGACTACTCACGAGCATACGCAGGCATTGAGCGAGACCTGAAAAAATCCAAACTCTTACTCGACTGCGTGCTTATCATAACCAGCGTCGTTCCGCCGGAATTGCCTATGGAGCTTTCCTTAGCTGTTAATGCGTCCTTGGTTGCTTTGTCGAAATACGGTATGTTATAATTTGTGTGTTGTGGTACTTTCTCTCACAGCCTCCAGCCATATTCTGCACTGAGCCATTCCGCATTCCATCTGCTGGCCGCGTTGATATTTGTTGCTTTGATAAAACGGGAACTATTACCGCGGAGAACCTAGTCCTAGAGGGCGTTGTTGGCATAGAGTCCGTATTTTCTCTTTAATCATCATGTACTCACTAATGAATCAAACAAATCTAGCGAGTCGGACAAACAAAAACTCGTGGATGTCAAGGACACCGGCAAGTATACCACCCTCTGCTTGGCTGCGGCACATGCCCTCGTTCGTCTTGATGACGGTACCATCGTCGGAGACCCGATGGAGAAGACGACATTGGAAGCTCTTGACTGGCGGCTTTCGAACGGCGACCAAGTAGCGCCATCTTCGGCCAAGGCGCCAAATGCGTCGAGGATCTTCATTCGCCGCCGGTTCCAGTTTTCTTCAGCTCTTAAGCGCATGTCCACCGTGTCGAGCCTGCCCAGCGGCAAGGCCCTTGTCGCCGTAAAAGGTGCACCAGAAACGATCAAAGGCATGCTCGCGGAAGTCCCTGAATGGTATGATGTGACGTACAAGTGGTACACTAGGCGTGGAAGTCGTGTGTTGGCTCTGGGAACGAAGGAGATGGAGAGCATGTCGATCGACAAGGCAAGTAGTGATATACAGATGATTGCACGCGTGGTATTCACAGGTCTTCTAGATCAATAAACTGTCTCGCGAGGATGTTGAGAGCAGCCTTGTGTTTGCTGGATTTTTGGTCTTCCATTGCCCTCTTAAGGCAGATGCTGTGGAGACGCTCAAGATGCTTGCCGACTCGTCGCACCGAGTAAGTTCGTTAGTTGCTATACTAGGAGATTTTTACTTATCGCACGGCAGTGCATCATGATTACTGGCGACAACCCACTGACGGCGGTTCACGTTGCACGGGATGTCGAGATTGTCGATCGTGACGCGCTGATTCTAGACTTGCGTGAAAACCCCGCACATGAAGCAGGCAAGCTCGATCGTGATCAGAGCCTGGTGTACGCAGCTCATCTTGATTGTAGATCTGGTCTGGCGCACCGTGGATGAAACGAAGATTATCCCGGTGGACCCTTCTCAGCCTTTGGATCAGAACCTGTTCGACGAATACGATATATGCGTTACCGGTGCAGCTATGAAGCAGTTTGAATCTCGTCCTTCGTGGAACCATTTGGTGCAAAACACCTGGGTTTACGCTCGGGTCTCGCCTACCCAGAAGGAGTTCATCCTGACGAGTCTTAAGTCGCTTGGCTATACCACGCTCATGGCTGGAGATGGTACCAATGATGTTGGTGCACTGAAGCAAGCGCATATCGGCATTGCACTTTTGGACGGTACGCCTGAGGACCTTCAGAAGATCGCGGAACATCATAAGATAGAGCGGATCAAGAAAGTGTACGAGAGCCAGCTGAAGATATCGGCGAGGTTTGGACAGGTCCCGCCGCCTGTGCCGCCTGCCATTGCGCATCTCTACCCTGACGTCGTTGAGGCACAGAAGAAAGCCGCGGAGAACTTGCAACTTGCGCGTAAGAAAAACCCGATGGAGAAGGTTGTATTTGTTGTTACCCTTGGCTGTGCTCACCTGACTGATGATATCATAGTTCGACCTTGCTTCGATTACGGACGCCATGGCCAACATGGAGGGTGAGGAGGATGTTCCTCAGATTAAACTTGGAGATGCATCGTGCGCTGCGCCGTTCACGTCGAAGCTATCCCACGTCGCTGCCAGTAAGTTTGTGTTCGTATACCATTGCGAGATCCTGCTGAGGTTTGGCAACAGTCACCCATATCATCAGGCAGGGTCGCTGTACTTTGGTCGCCACCATTCAGATGTACAAAATTTTGGCGCTGAACTGTCTTATCACGGCATACAGCTTATCGGTCCAGTACCTCGATGGTATCAAGTTCGGCGACTATCAGGTCACCGTTAGCGGGATGTTGATGTCTGTATGCTTCCTCTGCATATCTCGGGCCAAGGTACGTCATCGTTACAGCGAAAATTTTACTCGTATTGAGCGTTCGACAATAGCCGGTTGAAAAACTCTCTCGCGAGAGGCCGCTAGGCAATATCTTCAATCTCTACGTCCTACTTTCTGTGCTGCTCCAGTTCGCCCTGCACATCATATCGCTCGTTTACATCACGAACTTGGCGCATTTCTATGAGCCGTAAGTCTCGGTCTGTACCCATTTCATTTTGGACGACTTCTGAGTCCTTTGCAGACCTGGTGATATTGATCTCGAGGCCAAGTTTGAGCCCAGCCTGCTGAACACTGCCATCTATCTTCTGGGTCTGTCTCAACAGGTCTCGACATTTACTATCAATTTCCAGGTCAGTTATTTTTTGCGAGCTCTGTCAAAATTGATGAACTGATGGTGATTCTCATAGGGTCGCCCGTTCCGTGAGGGAATTCGCGAGAATTCGAGCTTGTACTGGGGACTTGTGGGTGCTAGCGCCGTTGCATTCTCTGGTGCTACAGACTTTATGCCCGAGATGAACCGGTGGCTGCAAATCGTCGAGATGGATGGACCGGTGCGTTTTGTGGGCTTTACCCTAACCATGACTTCAAAGCTTACTGTTGCGGTTTGCCTATAGTTTAAGGTGAAGTTAACTAGCGTGATGATAATAGATTTTGTGGGTTGTTGGGTGTTAGAGAAACTGTGCAAACGTCTGTTTGCAGATCTCGAGCCGAAACCTTTGGTTACTCGGGGTAGGGAGCGGAGAGAGGCGAGACGGAAGGAAGAGGCTAGACTTGCGGATGAGGCTGCCGTAGAGAAGAAAGCTCAGTGAGGAGGCTGCATGAGTTCGATATAGATCTTCGAGGTAATAATATTATAATGCACATTACCTTGTCTTTCAGGTCTTGGGATACTTTCCTCGTTTTATCTTCAACCGTCTGATGGGTGCTCGTCAACCATGGCCGATTCTGACTTCCTCCTTCCTGTTGTGTACTTCGGTACTAATGCAGTGTTTCTGAAGGGACATCACCGTAAGCACTAGCGGCTGCGCAGATGACATCCTCAACGTAGGTTCGCCCCTGGGTCCCATGTTGGCGAGATTCTTGCTGTAGCTGACACTTCAAGAGACCACCGACGTGACCAGGCTGGGCTGGTGATCCGTGATATACTCTATTTACCATGACGTGACAACGATGACCTACTGTTCCGGTCGAACTTCAGTCCACAAAAGTTCGGCTTCGATTCCGAATCAGGGTTCGAATTCATGGCAGCATTAGTTTTCGACTCTTAAAAAAACCTTTTATGAGCACAATTGAATGGTTATTCGCAACATTGAGATCATTGCGCAGCTGATGTCAGACCAAGGCCCCTTATCATCAATCTCGATTGTGGGGAGTCCTCGGAACAAGAAAAATTGACCCCGATCAAGGGTGATTCATGCTTTCAAAATCCATACTTCCTACTACCTGGTATACTTGGTTACCGCGACAAAGTGTGTGATTTGGTCGTTGAACGTGACCTCTGTCATGTTGTAATAATTATATGCAAGGATTGGATGCACTAAGTTAATCGTATATCTCCCGGAATATTTTGGAGAAATATTTCTTCACGCCATCTGCACCATGAACGATTGCACCAATCACGCCATCTGGCCGTATCACAAAGACCTTCATCTTGGTGGTTTCGACGAGGTAAGCGGAATAAGCATGGCCCTCCTGATCAAGAAGAACTAGGTTGGCAGGGTGTGTGATGGGTGTCGCTAGTGTTGATGAGGGGAGAATGACTGCGGATTGTACAACACTCTTGTCGCATCGCTCTAGCGCAGTTAATATTTGGGTAGCATCTGCGGCATTTTGCGCAAAAACAAGGACGGTGTGACACCAAGGTCTATAGAGACTGAAGAGTGTCATTGTGTCAGAATTTTCGGGATGGACACGAAGTAGTTTGGGTGCATCGGGGGCCCTGTCCCCGGCCTCGAGATACCCCTCATCAAGTGCCCCATATGCACTCATAGGCTTTCCCGCGACTGGTGTCGCAAACTCATCGAGGACGATGCTGCTGAAACGGTAGTTGATGCCAAGCATCCAAAGGATGATGTTGCTCCAGCCGCTCAAGCTTCCTGTTTCCATCGCATGGTTCATGATCGAGGTGGTTACCTCGAGCATCTCGGAGATGACAGGAAGACGCTCAGTGGTATATGTCTCGAGAAGAGACTTGTCGGCGAGTCCTTTTTCAACAAGGGCAAGTTTCCAGCCAAGATTGAACTGTACCTGTCAGGTGCATCACATATGTTGCATTTACGAGACTTACTGCGTCTTGGACTCCTGAATTGAGTCCCTGTTCATAATCAGATGAGAAAATATTGATAATTGCTCTGACCACCTACCTGACCACCGGTTGGACTGCTGACACTGGACACATGTTAGCAGCGGCGTGTGGCTCACTCGAAAAGGAACATACTGAGCAGCGTCTATGAAGAGACTCCCATCAGCAGAGGTATGCCTAAAACAGAACTACATACCACCCGCAACGAAGACCCGACCCTCGCTAAACTTGTTCACCATACGTATGTTAGGCCTGAAGAAGATTGGTTTGAACTTGCTTTGATGCACGAGAGACAAGAACGTACTGGTAATGAGTCGACCAAACCAGTTTGTTGAAGGTAATTTCCGTGTCGACCATCGAAGTGATGCTCTCGTAAACAAGCTGTTGACTCTGCGCGATCCTTTCAACGTCACAGTCGGGTTCCACGATGAAAAATTGCCAGCCGTCTTCGCCAACCTCGTCCGTTGGACGCAGTGAGATGCTGTGAGTTGTTAATATATGTATTACTGAGAGGCGAAAGTGAACCTACGCCCGACCATTGAAATCTCCAAATCGGTGCCAATACTGAGAAACTGGATCAGGAGTGCTGGCATTGAATCAAACATGGACTGACCATCCTATCAAGTCCAGGGCCCGTTAAACGAACATCTCCAGTGACGACACGAAAATCGTCTCTAGTCTCTCCTAGAAACGTGAGTCCAAGTCGCTTGCGCACCACACCTGTGAATCTGTCTTCAATTTCATTCGTGTCGCTGCGTTTCAGTCGGTTCGCACACCTTTAGCACCATCAGCACCAATCATCCATTTGGTAGAAAAAGTCTCTAAGATATCATTGTCACCCTGTTTCTTCGCGAGGACACCGGTAATTTGCTCGTTGGACTGAGTGAACGAGCGCAGTTCGGTGCTGCTCTCAACAAAGCACGAGAATTTCTCCAGATGGCGTCGCAGAATCACCTCCAAAAGTTCTTGTCCCATCAGCTTTGGGACATACTACAGAAAGCCCCGTCAGTATGGAAGCTTGAGCGGACGCGATGTATCTGCGCACGAATGGTATAGCTGGGGTAGGTTCTCTATGCGGGTATATCAAATGAGCCTTCAGAATTTCCATCGACCCGATCTTGTATCGACGGATGAGCGGAGACGGTTTCCCCAGATCGTTAACTTCTGGAACATCCAGAAAGTTGAAGACTTCGAGGGTGCGTGGCTAGGTAGCACATGTAATAAGTCCGAGTGTCCAACAAATGAATTTATCCCAAACCCAAATTCCGGGACCGCGCTGTCCAATGTGAGGGTTGGGGTCTTTGTCTATGATGCGAACTGGAATGCCGTTTTGAACGAGCGTTAACGCTGCTACCAGGCCCACTGGCCCAGCTCCTACCTAAGCAAAAGGGAGTCACGACTGTCGCGCAAATATTTATCATAGGTCACTTACGACTAGCACAGGGTGATTATTGTCATTCATAGTGCTCGAATGAGAGTTAATGCACATGAGTCAAGTTTGTGGGGGATTTGGATCAGCGTGGAGAGGAGTCATTATAAACAAAGCCGTTCAAGCGGCTGGTCCTGGTTGGAATAACTGGCCTACCTATTTTATCTCATTGAATAGGCACCTCGTGAAACGATATTCAAAACTGCATCAGTCCGATTGCGCGATTTGAATAAATAATTTTGAAATGGGTTGACAGGATGGGTTCTTGTTTGAAGAAGCTTGAAGCGGATGCATCGGATGACCCTAGGCAAACGTATTTGTCTCATTCGTGTAGTATGATTCCACGCATGAAAACCAGAGCTAGCCTATCGGATTCACTGTTAACGGCCACGTCTCTACAAGTCATGATCTCCATGAGATGAGGGGGCACTGTGTTTTGAGGTGTTTCCCAAAAGAACGGTAGCTGCAGCAGAACGGCAATTGGCGACAGTAGATTCAGATTCAGATTACGGTAAGCGAGATTTATGTAATTCACACAACACCTTGGCGAGCACTGAATTCTCGCGGTTCCCATCATGATGGTCTTTTTGACAAATTTCAGCTGAGTTGCGGACAAGCAACTCGACTAATTTGTTTTTGGCTCCGGGTGATTTTTGGCGCCAAAATAAGTGCGGCAATGGATTCAGAAGGTCAAATTATCTCTAAAACCGGTGTTGTTTTGAATTTCCCACGCAATTTTGGGTTGGCCAAATTGTTGGTCATTTTCAAGTTTCAACGACACAAAATATATGCCTATGCTCAGCCCAGTACTGCTTCTATCGATGTCATGACACGCTGCGAGACCTGGCAATGCTGATTTTGCTTCCGAACTGCCCATGATCCCGCTGCTTTTCCCGTGAGACCCAACTGATATGCATTCATGAAGCACCACCAGCGGTTGATAAACCGACGGATCACTTCAGCCGGACATGCATCGAGCTGCTCCTCTTTACAACGTTTCGCATCCTCAGAGGTCTTCTTTGGAACTTCACGATAACGATACTTGCACCAGCCCCAGTACTATATGAGACTATGTTGGTAACACATGGACATTGAATACACTCATTCCCAGCTTTCTTGATGAGTGTCTCGAGCATTGATGGCTGATTCACAAAGTCTTCCTGCTGGCTGAGAAGACCAGCCATGCTGTGATGAGTGCTGACTGGTTCAACTTTGGCAGAACCATGAATCTAAGGCTGGTGTATAGAACAATGTATTCAACCAGGGTGGCCGTATGAATACAAATGCATTACACAAACACGACAAGATCCATGATACATATGTACGTACATCTCCAGCCTATTCAGCCCCTCCGACCCTTCGATTAATATGAGCAGCCTTACAGACCACGAGCTTCGAGACGGGTTCGGAAGATCTTCTGGAATCGTGGAACGTAGTCAAAGTCCATAAGATTATGATGATGCCCAGGAACGACAGTGTACGTCGCCTGCTCACGGCTGAAAGCGTCCCAGGGCTTCAGGCCTGTGGTTTCCCAATCTTCCTTCCTTTCGCGCAAGGCTTCCGGAACGAAAATATCAAGAGCAGCTGCACATGATCGTGAGTAATAAAATACTACTACAGGAATGAACAATACTTACCGACTGAGCCGGACGGGTCGTAATCCTTCCCACATTCGATTAGGGAACCGGAGACGTCGACCCAGTGGTCAAGCTTATCTGGCGTGAGCTGGAGCTCAAGAAGACGTTCGGGAGGTGATTGATTCCAGACAACCTCTATCTGTTCCTTCCGCGAGAGCGGCCTCAAAGAGGGCGCGAGGTCATCGGCGGCGTCCTTCGTCACAAGATTCAGGAATAAGCACAGGCTGAGCACACAATAAGTCCAGTCAAGCTTGTACCTGCGATCAACGAGGTGAGGAGAGATGTCGACGACACCGATAAACTTGACTTCGTCACCCATAGCCTCGAAGCGCTTGGCAATCTCGAAAGCCATAACTCCACCATAACTGTACCCAGCAAGAGCATAGGGACCGGTGGGCTGAGTCCTCTTGACTGCAGTAGCATAGCAGGTCGCCATCTCATCCACCGAAGTGAAGACGGAATGGCCAGCATCGAAGCCACGAGCGCGGAGGGCATAGAACGGGCGCTCATTCTGGAAGTATTTGGCTAGATTAATATAAATAAGAACCTCTCCGACACCGGGGTGCACGAAGAAGAGGGGTGTCTTATTGCCGGTCAATTGAAGGGGAACGATAGGGTCGTATTCCTCAGCCTGAGTGCCCTTGGAGAGCAACGAGTTGACGTAGTTGGCGAGACTCGAGAGAACAGGGTGCTTGAGAATCTGTATAGTGGGGATTTCGGGTAGTCCGAAATGCGCCTCTCCTTCGCGCTTAAGTCTGTAGATGATATGTATTAGTGAAGCTCGTTTTACCATCGAGGTGTGTATTCACCTGATGACGTCAATAGAAGTACTGCCCATGTCGAAGAAATTGTCGCTCGCTGATATATCGTTTTCCTCCAGGTTAAAAATCATAGCATATATCTTGGCGAGTGCCTTTTCTGTCTCCATGGAAGGAGTGACAAAGGAAGCGCCCCGTGCTTCGCTAAGAAGCTCGTCGGCGCGAGTGATGTGCTTCGCCAGCTCGCCTTGTTTGAACAGGCTGCTGAGACGTGCACGAGAGAGTTTTCCGAGGGTACTCTTCTCCATCTGGTTGATGGGAATGGGGATGATGAACTGAGGAGAGAGCGTGATCATCTTCACAGATATATCACGAATGGCACGGTGTGTTGCGAAAAGATTCATGGAAGCATGTTCGCCGTTAAGATCAAAAGTGGGTGAGTAGAAAATGATGAACCCTTCAGTCTCTTGGCCATCAGCGCGGTAGGGAGCAGCAGCGAGGAAGGAGTGCGTGATGCCTTCCACTGTCTGCAGGTAGGTTTCAAGCTCGGGAATACCATATGAGACACCATGGATAATGATAGTGTCCTTGATGCGACCGCTAAGGCGCATAACACCGTTCTCGATAATGCCCACATCACCGGTGCGGTACCATCCACCCTCGACAAAGCTGGAGGATGTGGCCTCCGTGTTGTTGTAATAACGAACGAAAAGCATTGGACCACGGACTTGCAGCTCACCGCTCTCTCCGTCAGCGCAGACCGTCTTGCCATCCTCTGGGCTGACAATTCGCATCTCGCAACCGCGTATAGGGCGGCCCAAGTCGAGGAATTCGTGTTTCGGCTCTGTGGTGGCGAGATCGATCGGTTCATAGATACATCCGGCACTAAAATGGATTGTAGTTTGACGGAAAGTTCTCATGAAGTAGAACAAGAATGACTCACCAAGTCTCAGTCATACCGAACCCAGGTGAAATGATTAAAGAAACTTTGAAAGGGTCTCTTGCAAGCTTCTTAAGCACGGAGAGAAATGACTGAGCAGTCTTTGAAACGACAGCCTCTCCTCCACTACTGATACGCTTGATCGAAGAGAGGTCGAAGGTCCCAATGAGATCAGACCGCTTCTCCAAGTCTCGCGTGAGCTTCGCAATCAAGAAGTTTGGGCTGAAGGTAATATTTATGCACTTCTCATCGATCAGACGGAGATAACGGAGAGGGTCAGACAGTATTGCAGAAGCGTGAACATGAGTCTGAGAGGCGCCAAATAACAAAGGGGCCATATGCATTTCCAAGGAGCCCGCGACATGGTCCAAGCCAACCCCTTTAAAAATGTGAGAATCGATCGCAATAGATAATAGAGGGACTTGCAGTTGAGCACATTGGTGTTCGGAGTCAATCCATAAGCTTCTCCTTTGGCGTAGCAAGCAGCCAAAATAGTGCGATGAGTGTGGACGACTGCTTTGGAGAAACCAGTCGATCCAGAAGTCAAGAATATGATGGCATCGTCATCCGGCTGGGTGTTACGGGCGACCCAGTCAGTAGGAACATTGTAGTTCGAGGAGGATGACTTGAGATCCGAAAGGAGGTAGATATCCAGGCCGTCTATGGAATTGAGCTGTTCAGCTCCGGCCTCAGTAGTGAGCCAATTGGCAGATGAGAACAAGTTCTTGATATGGGCGACATGGCCATCCTTGTGAGCCTGCTGAGCACTCAGGGCAGGTTGCAAGCATGGAACGTAGCCCGCAATGAGACAGGCCCAGATGGCAGCCATGCTATCCTCGTGCTCGGTTAGGTAGATGACGATAACTGAGCCAGCGGGCTTTTTCCATTCTAGCATGGCGCGGGCCAGGTTGTGCACATACTGGTTGAAGGAGCTGAATGTTTTTACTTTGATAGATGAGTTATGAGCGGAAGACGTGATAAAGGAAAGTTCGTGAGAAGGAAAACGCTCGGCAGCTTGAGAGATAATGTCGTTGAGGGTGACTGGGAGTGCTGGAGACATTGCAAATTTGATATTCTCTATGAGGAGAAAGAAAGATGGGGCCGCTGACTGTTGCGAATTAAAGAAACTTGATCACCATTTTATACAAGAAGAGGTCAGACTTCTTGGACTGGCGACTGAGTAGTGCACAGTAGTTTAGCATGGGTTGTGCTCTGATAGACTAGCGGCCGCGGTACCCACGTCTTTGCCCCAGAAGTGCTGTGTAATGGTGGTATTCGTCCTGAAGATATAATGATCCTGTTCCTTAGGTAGTTTATGGATTGTGCCCTGATTCACGGTACCCACGTCTTTGCCCCAGTAGTGGAGAGTAGTGCCGCCATTCATCCTGAAGATATGATGATCCAGCTTCTCGTTTCAATGTCTACCACGTAAACAGCTGTAGTTTGAAACTGATTATATTGGTACCGCAACGCATTTAGTCCGATAGCCAACTTGATCTCAACTGCGAGGATCCATTGTCCGCTGTCAATCAGTGATTAGCGCGTAACTCCATACACATTTTCCCCAGGGTTTTGCCATGGCAGAACACCATCTAAAGGCTACAGGGACAGCTCAGTGCAAAGAGCAAGAAAAACGGCGGCGGCGGCAATCTTCTCGTACCATCTGATAAGGGTCATCAGTACAGAAGGTTGCAACAGAAAAAGGATGACCGGAAGCAGAAAAAACTCAACGAGGTCGTTGAATCGTTGATGTGCGAGAACGGAGGCAAAGAAAATATGTCCTTCAGGGGTGCACCCTGATAGCGCATGAACACTGTGAATCTGGGAGGCGATGGATTAATCAAACGAATCAAATGCGGACGAGAACAACCACTTTTACAGTGATATGCGCTATATTGGACTCTTCGCCGTGTATCGAAGCAACCGCTTGTACAAGCACCTCAACTGTACAGAAGATAACAGACTCGGAGATGATCGACGATCAGCCTTGTCCGAGCCAACGACACCGCCTTGGGGATATCACAAACTCATCACCACTGTTGCCCTCGCCTCACCAGCATCCTTGCCACCACCGGCTTCCCGAGAACTTCTCCCTCTCGCAACTTGATCACGCACCTAGCAGCTGGTGCATGTCATAACACCCTCTCGCTGGACCGAACACGAGCAGGTGGCATGAACGCTGTATTTCGTCCTGCACTGAACGTTGAACGTTTAACTATGACCGACGCTCAATTTTATCGTTCGCGGGCGCCCCGACACCTTCATTCGTTGTACCACAGGCTGGCCCCATATCTTACCATCCTATGTTTAGATGTCGATTTTTCATGTAGGTTCGTTTTGTAAGTAAAGGCAGTCCTTTTCTTGTTGCACGTAATATCACCTTAATAAGCGTGACATTGTGTGACCACTATAAATTTGGCAGAAATGTCATCTCGTTCGCACTTTATCTTACATGCCTAACATCAAATCTCTGTACATAGTTCTATAAGCTACATGTAGCAGCAATTTTGAGGCGTCTCGTATCGTTGTTGAGCTAAAAGAAAATACATGTGCAAATTACAATAATGGTACACGTAGCAAACATTAATTTTAAGCTCCGCCTGAAAGACACTAAATTGAGATAGAGTTATTGCTTTCGAGTGACGTTGCGCTCGTTCACAAGCAAACCAGTCTTGCCCCTTGTCACCTTTTCCCGGGATGCTCAACTTTGAAGACGTCGAAGAGCGGGACGGTTAGTCGTGCTCATCCCGCTATTTTGTCAGTAGCTTATACGATTTTGGTTGCAGGTGTTCGACTTTCGTGGAATGTATGGCCATCTTCTCGGATAGAGGCGACGCGCACAGTGGTCCCGATATCGGCGTTATATACACCCTTGAAGCAGCGAGAAGATCTGCCTCCTGTTTTATATGAACCCGTGACGTGTAAACCACCGTGTCGTGCTATTCTCAACCCATATTGGTATCTCTCTTCTTCGCTCCATCCCACTCTACTAATCAATTTCTAGTCAAATTGATATTAGAGGAAAACTTTGGATCTGTCCCTTCTGCTTGTCTCGAAATGCTTTCCCCCCCCACTATAAAGACATCTCTAACACCAATTTACCCGCCGAACTCCTGCCAAAGTACACCACAATCGAGTATACACTCTCTCGTCCTGCTCAAGTTCCTCCCGTCTTCCTCTTTGTTGTCGATACCTGTCTAGATGCAGAAGACCTCAAAGCCCTCCGTGACGCCCTTGTCGTCAGTCTCAGCTTGATCCCACCATATGCTCTTGTCGGTCTCATCACATTTGGTACAATGGTACGTAGATCCATTTCTTGCTTCTGCGTGCAACCTTATCACCTTGACCACTAGACTCAAGTTCACGAACTGGGCTACGCCGAATGCAGCAAATCATACGTCTTCCGTGGCGGCAAGGAGTACTCGCAAAAACAAATTCAGGACATGCTCGGACTCAGCACGACAGCTCGCGCTGCACCCCGTGCCGGCCAACCCGTTGGAGCGTTTGGTGCCGCCCGTTTCTTGCTTCCTGTACAGCAGTGTGAATTCCAGCTCACTGGTATTCTGGAAGCACTTGCTCGTGATCCTTGGCCCGTTGCCAATGACAAGCGCCCTTTGCGCTGCACTGGTGTGGCTGTTAGTGTTGCTGTCGGTCTCCTAGAGGTGCGTGTATTAAGTATGGGGATAATCATATATGAGTGACATTCTCTTAGACAACTTTCCCTAATACGGGCGCCCGTATAATGCTTTTCGCTGGCGGACCTGCGACAGAGGGTCCAGGAATGGTTGTTAGCAACGAGCTCAAGGAGCCTATCCGGTCTCATCACGACATCGAACGAGACAGTGTTAAGCACTACAAGAGGGCTGTCAAGGTTCGTTCTCGGCTGATGAAATGATGAGTGGTGACGTGATACGTTCACCCCCTTTCAGTTCTACGAAAGTCTAGCAAAGAGAGCATCCAACAATGGCCATGCCGTCGATCTGTTTGCTGGTTGCTTGGACCAAGTTGGCTTGCTGGAGATGAAGTCCCTGCCGAACTCGACGAATGGTGTTATTGTCCTATCGGATTCATTTGCAACGTCGATTTTCAAGCAGAGCTTCCTGCGTATGTTCAACAAGGACGACCAGGATTTCTTGCAGATGGGCTTCAACGCGACGTTCGATGTTCAAGTAGGTCATCTCGTACACTTGTTTACTGGCGATTGACTTGAAGACGTTTAGACAACAAAGGAGCTGAAGGTCTCTGGCCTTATCGGACATGCGATCTCTGCTGCGAAGAAATCGGCATGCGTCGGCGAGACGGAAATTGGTATTGGACAGACATCGGCATGGAGAATCAACACCATTACCCCCCGGACATCTGCAGCTATTTACTTCGAGGTGGTTACTCCTGCGGGTCAGCCTCTTTCTCCTGGGTCACGTGGCCTCATCCAATTCGTCACCCATTATCAACACGCATCTGGGCAGATGCGTTTGCGCGTCACGACAATTGCTCGAAACTTTGCAGAGCCGAACTCGCCGAGCATCGCTTCTTCCTTTGACCAAGAAGCTGCCGCTGTCCTTATGGCAAGGATAGCGGTATTCAAGGCCGAAATAGACGACTCTCCGGACGTTCTGCGCTGGCTTGACCGCATGCTCATCCGGCTATGCCAGAAGTTCGCAGATTACAGAAAGGAGGACCCTGTGAGCTTCAGGCTGACGGACAACTTCAGCATTTATCCGCAGTTCATGTTCCATCTCCGGAGAAGTCAGTTCCTGCAGGTATTTAACAACAGTCCCGACGAGACCGCGTTTTATAGGTATGTACCAACTGCTGCGCGATGATATGTAGGGGTGCTGAAGGAGCAACATGATAGACATATCCTCAACGAGGAAGACGTCAACAACTCGTTGATCATGATACAACCCACACTTATGTCGTACACGTTCGATGTTGAGCCCTCGCCTGTCTTGCTTGACAGTGTTTCTATCAAGCCCGACGTCATTCTCCTTCTCGACACTTTTTTCCATATCCTCATTTTCCACGGCGAAACGGTAGCCCAGTGGAGAAAGGCAGGTTACCAGGAGCAAGAAGGGTACGAGAACTTCAAGGAGCTCTTAGAGAACCCTGTCACAGATGCCCAGGTGCGATGATTCTCCTCTGCTTCTTAACCTACGTTGACTGACGACTATGAATAGGACTTACTTGTCGACCGCTTTCCCATACCGCGATACATCGTTTGCGACCAGGGCGGCAGTCAAGCGAGATTCCTGCTATCGAAGCTCAATCCGTCGACGACGCACATGTCGACGTCGATGTATGGCAATTCGCAGGCCGCAGGCGCTGGTCAGGCCATCTTTACCGACGACGTTAGCTTGCAGGTGTTCATGGAACATTTAAAACGCCTGGTAAGGGTTCCTGTTTTTATATATAGATGCGGTATGTTTACGTGTGGTTTTTTCGTCAGGCTGTGGGCGCACAGACGAACTAGATTGCGATTTGTCGAGGGTTTATACGTACGACGTTAGCGTGCTGGTTTGGCTGTGGTATACTATTTGGTAGTACTGTCGTAAATAACGATTTTCTTTTGACTCGGAGTTTCGATCTTTCCACGACGATTTGATGCTATCAACAGTTACTTGCTGTGTAAGCCGCACAATCTTGGGCGTATTTTTGCGATAAATACGATTGAGAGGATGGTTGGAGTCTGGACATTCCCGACTCCCTCGAAGTCATTCTGACATTGTCTAACTCATACAAAATCACGTGGTGGCATTGTATAAGCACGTGACCACACATTATTGATCACGACGACTCCTCGTTCGAATCCAACCCAAACTGCAACTCTCAACCTGAAGTCATTCCTTGCCCCGCCAACGCGTTCGAAGACTTTCACATGTGCTAGATTAAGCAAAGAACCTCTGCGATCAGGGGGAACACGCGAACTATTCTGTCTAGGGCCCCAAGAATCTCTGTGTCATTCACATTCCGGGTGATACTGCAACCAAGATAAGGATGATACACAGCTCACGTGAAACTGACACCGTTCGTAGCCTTCCAGAGTGTCCACACTTGCGCTGTATCCAAGCGGTGGATGGCTCCAGTCTGCAGAGGCTGTCTGAGCAGCAATTTCTGCCTTACAGTAGGTAACTTACCATGTCGACATCAGGCATTTGTTTTAAACCGAAGAAGTCTCCAGACTCGGTACAGAGAACGTGCAGGTCCCCTAAGCCCTTCTCTCTGTCTTCGTACGACAGGGTCCTCTAGCCACGGCGCGAGCATTTGTACCTTAGATGACCTTACGCCATCCTCTTGCTCGCCCCTGGAACTTCACAAAGTTCTTCACCTGCGAGGATAGTAGCAGCAGTCTCAATTACGCCAGCGCCGGGGGGGGAGGGGGGATGTTGCAAACTCCTGAAGTTCAGCCACTGTGGATGATGAAGAGATGTAAAGAGTTTGCGAGTGTGTAATAGGATGGATGATCGCCAGCGATCTCGACTGCCCTATCTGTTCAGACCCAGCAATCTAATGAGTCTTTCCGAGTAAGTTTTAGTCCACTCACGTGTGTTGAATGAACTCGAGGTAGACAACCCGATTGTGACTCGTCACTTGATGATAGCCCTAGGGTTCATCATCCGCCGCTGATGCGGCTATAGGTAGACCCCTTTAGTCAATGTAAACTTATGTGATTCGTGGACCAGTAGCACCCGTTCAGGAAGAGTATTTGAAGGGGAATGCTTGCAAAGATGCGCCTATTCAAACATTCATGACGCTTACTATGTGCTCGTCAGGCTAACGAAGAGAGCGTGTGTACAAAACCGCATACTACTGTGATGTATTAAGAATTTTGTACACACGGAAGAGGGTAGGTATATCATACTGTGTCATTGATAATCTGAAGCATAGTCAATGACACGTCTTTCGTCAGTTGGGGGTGGGTTTCTGGCTGCGGTCTGGATCGGCATTTGCCGAGCTATTCAGACAGAATATTCCGCCGAGTCGACAAAATGTAGTCCTGATTTTGTCGAACTACAGTGTGATGAAGTAATACGATAGGGCGCGAAATAACATGCGCCAAAAGTAGACCGGCGGAGAAGACGCAATCATAAACTACGAGTGAGGTAGGAATTGCGTGGTTTTCGGAAACACGACACTACCAAAAACTACCAAGACACTAAAAGGGAAGAGGTGGGCGGGTAAGAAAAGGACGGGCGTATGCGAGATGAATGTAAGAAGGGAGACGCGCGTCGACGACGACAAGTTGATAAATTTGAAACGCCACCGCTCGCTTAGTAAGCACTAGTTTGGGCTCTGTGTTCCACCAGTGCAGTTTGGGCTAATAATTTGCGAACTTGCGAGTCGACGTGGTCCATTTCACGCTTCGTCTGGCATCATTTGTAATGGGGCTCCGACAGCACTTACTGCTTTATAGGGCAGGTTGCTATCAAGAAGCGTTCTCAGTGCTCACATGGACACACCAGAAACTCGTGGAGTCGGGTTTCGGCTGTGCGATCGACATGTTCACAACTTCAAATTAGACCCTCACCTTCCACCGCTGTTCCCGAAATTCAGACGCGTGTTCATGACACCCTGTAAGCGAGTTCATCTATGACTAGCCGTGAATTATGCGAAGTTGCTACAAAAAGTAAAAAGTGCGAATAGAGAACGCTGGGGGCGATTGAGTGATGGGCGGGCGACGATCTGATGGTGACGGTGGATCCATAAGCTTCATGTACGCTACAGTTGAGAGGTCATCCATGTAACATATATCTTTTGGGTGCAGGTTGGACTCAACCAGCGCGTCATCGGTAAGGAATAAAAGGGAGAAACAGGGGCCTGCCACGTGAACTTTAAATTTGACCATCGAGGGAAGTTGCTGGCTCGATCACAAGGAATAGTCTCTACGTCCAAGGCGCTGACAGGTCGCCCGTCATAGGTCTAGCTATAGAATAGTCGATCTAGGTGATGCATATACTTGTCATTTGACACGATTTACACCTGTCCTGCTCGCGTGAAGTTGTATATCGGAGTGATGGTACATAGAGCCCTGACTGAAATGAAAAATTGCCACCTGTTGCTAAGAAAGCAACTCACAAAGCGAACTCCAAATGTGTCTGGAATTATCGCATGAACGTGATGCCACGGATATACAGGATCTATGCATAGTAACCTAGAGATAGTGAACGAGGAGTTGTATCAACCTGCATGCAAAAATACGCCCGGAACATCATACACTTCTCCTGATAGTGGGTATCAAAGAATATTTATGATAGAGAACAGAAACATCATCATCTATGTGCTTGTAACTTATAGATCATTTCACCTTGATTTCACGAGGTTCGGCGAGTTTGTACATAAAAGTCGCGACGCGTCAATCACGTGAGCACATTGATCCTTGTTCTCGCGATGCCAGGACATACGCCCCATAGAACACCTCTTAGACGCATCTCCCATGGGTCTTTATTTGCTTTATCGCGATCAGGTAACAACCCTGACGCGCCTCATGGCATTGGATTCATCGAACCTGTGATGACGGAACTCGTCGACGAGGTTGAGGCACTGCAGGTGAATGTGGAGGGTCTAAGGAACCTCAGCGAGTCTCTGCGGACCTTCAATGAGAGCTTCGCAAGCTGGCTCTATGTCATGGACATGAATGCACTTACAGTGGACTGGCCACAGGTGAACTCTTCTCTTCTGCTTCATATCATGATGATCGAGTTCATCAACTAATCTCTGATCCACCAGGCTCCAACAGACGCGTCGTTCCAGTTAGCCAAGCTCCGAGCAGGTATGTTATGCACCCAAGGATACATTCGAGATGATGCAACCCATTTATTAGAGGAAAATGCCCGTCTAGCTGAAGAAGCTGCTCTGAAAGCAGCGTCAGCCGTCCCACCCCCGCCTCTGCCAGATTCTGAGGCAGATAAGACCACTTTCACTGAAAATCCTGAGTTTGAAACGACATATGCGACAAATGCTACGACAAGGAGTACTTCTACCAGCGTTACAAAGACTATATCAACAGGGATTCCAAAGAAGAAGGGTAAACCAAAGCTGACGGCGAAAGAGAAGAAGGAGAGATCGGTGAGCACTGATCCTATGGATTTTTTTGATTCTTGACGTTTTTCCCAAGCTTTCCATTGAAAAGATAGTAATGTCTCTTCCTCTCGAGTTTCGGGGTAGTGATCCCGTACGTGTGCTTGACGATGGTTCAAGACTGTTATTAAAAGATAGATGCACCAGGGACTTCGACGTAGCATGGAGTCTGTGATAGAGTTCATGATAGATAGCGATGGACGAGGCGTCAAACGTGAGTGACACTTCTTCATTGCAGTACATGGGTCTCGTGACTTGTGCTTGTACAGTCGTCGAGCTCGTCAAGCCTCCAGATCTCAATCAGGCTCGCGTCAATAAATGTCTGATAGCATTAGTGAATCGGAAGATTGTTCAAAAGGACAACGGCACTGTATGTCTTGCTTGTTTGAGCGAAGTATTGATATGTTCACCGATTCTTCGAACAGGGCTCAGTCCTTTACCATTGGCATGGACTATCATAATGACCCCACTTTTGTAATGGAAGGATGGTGTCGAACAACCGCTATCTGTTCTTGCTCTTGACAGAATTCTGCCATCTCCTTTCGCATGCCCATAACATCCTTCTAAGCATGTGATTTAATGCAGGAGCTTTTCGGAAACCAATCATGATGTAACTTCATCGAATAATTGATTAGGAAAGCTAAATCTAAGAACGACGTGCGTCAACTGATACTGGCCGGCAACACGACCATGGTATGTATCGTCGACCTTCCATCACTCGTTTTCTTCACGGACATATCTCTAGATGCAAATCCCTCGGGATCTTGTCTCATCATCTCAGTCCGGATGTAATCCCTGCATTCACTTCATGAGAGCGAACTTGAAGCAGCAATATGATCTTCACGCACCTTGTCAGATGGATACCGGTGTCACGAGCAATCAGCTGTTTGATCATTCGAGGACCAAGCTTCTTTTCCGGGTCTTTCGACATCTGCGTGAGCACGAGCTGTCGTTTGATTGTCTCCGGCAGCTGTCGGGTGGTCACACCGCTTGCGTAGAGACCCAGAGCTCTCCGTCTGCGAGCCACCGAGCTTTCACTGAAGAACATAGTTGAGCATCAGTGATAGGTAGAGAAGAGCGCGAAACATGCACACCTCAGCTTGATCCCGTGCTCATCATACAGGAGCTGGCTTATCTTCTTCTTATCAAATATATCTCTCCGCTGATAGTCATACAGAAGTTCCGTAACTCGATTGTCATTTTTTGGGGCTGCAGAAGATGATTGCTTCATAACGAGCAGAAAGGGCAAGGACGTACGACAGTCCTTGTACTGGTTTCTCCCAGTTGGGTTTCGATTATGCTTTGGCGAAATTTCCGTGGAAGCGCCTGACATGGATCGAGATACGTAGGAACGTTGAAATAGAACAACCACAAATTGAGATGCCCCCGCTAGAATGCAAGTGGCACCGTCTACATGTGCGATAACGGGTAAGTAGTTGAAGCTTGAAACCTTGAGCCCTCTTAGACTTGAGTCTTGAGGCTCCCGGTGGTTGTTTGGTAACAGAAACAACTGCGAACTTCAAACTCCGCGATATTCGAATTTTGCACGTAAATCAAGAGAATTGACAAAACCGCGAATAATTCAGCGAGAAGCCTTGGTTAGCACGTAGACTCTCTGAGGCGGGGGGTAGCGAGGGCCCGAGAGAGAAATCTGATGTACTTGTCACACATCGATCGACGATAATAGTATGTATATGAAGTTCATGTTGATCATAGTAGAGGTGACAGGAGGCAAACACCCAGAGTCGTGAAATTACTCTAGAGGCATACATTGCTGGTGGCCACCATGTTAATCTGTTCTGCTGCGGTTGGAATTTGTTGAATATTAGGATCAACGTATTCGTCAAGTAGCGAGTCATCGTCATCGTTAGGAATTCGCTGCCAGTGTATGCATCCGGCTTAAAGAATACGTTCAGAGGAATGGACGCACCAATTTACCCTGGGAAATTTTGACGATACTTAGATGAAACTGTATGACCAGCAGGTATACCTTTCAAGAATTTGTTGGGTCTAGCACTGTCAGTCACTAAGTACCAACATCAGTGATCTAGGTCCGGCGTGATAATAAACATGGACTCACCCCCAGCCTCGTATATCGGAACTTGCATCGGAGCATCCGCCCAGCAATGGTTTGTAAGATGTACCGTTGAGTACCTGTGCACGATAACTAATAGTCCGTGGACCGGTTATTTTCTATTAGCGCAGTTTAGTTCAAGTAAAGTAGCATCGAATAGATCATGTTTGGGCTCGTGTCACGATTTATCACCACATAATGGATTGAGGGAAGAGAGGAAATGGACTGGGTCGAGTATACATGTGTGACATGGTTGGTATTCTAACAAGCCGTCTGACAAGCCGTTCACCCCGTAGTCGCGATGTATCGTTGTACATGCTCATGTGCTCACGTGCATGTGTGCGCCAACAGAATTATATTGCCCAGCAGAAGAGATACCTGAATGTAAGCCCGCATATGTATGTAGAACGTTGTACTTATGATTATGCGATGATGCTAGATACTTATCCGGTAGAGTTACATAAGTCCTTGAAGCTGGTGACGCGTCGCGTATTATGTAAGTTGTCACGTGTAATTGAACTTTCTCACAGATTCAGCAGACTTGTATATGTACACCGTCGATCTGGCAGTCACCAAAGCTTCTCGTTGTGGTGAGCGTCGAACTCATTAATCATCGCAACGTCGAGTAGTATCTGGCATTCTGACAAGGGTTAGTGACCGGTTGTTCATTGTAGGCGGATCGCCTCGTGTATTTAAAGGTCCCAGTTTATTACCTCCAGCCCACGCGCCAGAACAGCCATAATCCCAGTATCGCAACCCACCACCGCAGACATTTCCAGCATGTCTTCCAACAAAGGCGGCCAAAACTCTTACAATGGCGCTCCTCCCAAGTGAGATCACCATTCGTTTCGTGGAGGACCGACGCGAGAGGACTCACATATGTCCCACTAGATACCTCAACGATTTTAGCAAAGCCCTTGCAAGCGAGGTCCGAATCCTACTTGCTGAGGTAGGCAAGCTCAGAGATGAGCGTAGGCAGCTTCAGTTGTAAGCTCCCACTTAAGCCTCTGCCCAATATGGGCACTGACTGCGCATACGAACAGCGAAATCGCCGAGCTCATGGCTGTGAAATCCAAACACGGCGCTGGGGGTGAATATTCACCGGATTGGAGGCCACCTGTGAGTGCTATTGGATCCTTGGGGCGCTATCAGTTCATGACGTGCTTGTAGCCTCAGGAACAGCCTCCTCCTCCTCCCGCAGCATCACCTCCGCCAGAAGACGGCCCATCCGGCCCCGCTCGCCCAGCCTGGCGAGTCGTCCACAAACCAACAAAGAGAGAGAAGTCAGCTCCAAAAAGTCTTCCTGCTCCTGCTCCCGTTCCTGCTATCGAGCCTCCCAAGCCAAATCTCCCCGCGTGGGCCCAATGGAGGCGTAAGTGTTCTGCTGCCTCTGTTCCACACTCACAATTGAAATTCTCTCCGATTCTTAGCAAATCCCGCACATGCACCAGCACCGATGCCTGCGCCCGTTTCTCCTAGGCCTGTGACGCCTGCCGCACGTCCTGGTCTCTTTGGTCTGTTCAAGTTTGTGCCACGTTTACATTGCCCATATTAACTACGTACTGCACCATTTTCCAGGCCCGCCAACTCCCCCACCGAAGTAAGAAGAAAGTGAACAACTACCGGAGTCCATCCATCTATATCAATCGACGTTTATATCCTTTATCTACCATCATGTTGTTTCATCATCTTACGTGCTCTTGAGAGCTTCTACCGTCATCCTGAATTGTACTGATGGAGTGCGCGCGCGATTTATTTAGGTATCCTGGCTACTATCCAATTAATGTCTCAGATGATGTCCATTTCTTACTTTGATATCTTCTACATGTAACTTTACGAACATTGGGTGTTGATACAAAATATAGTCGGAGGAAATTGTTTAGTTGATGGCGCATTTTACGAAAAGAGTAGAGAAGAGATACTGGGAAAGTTGTGTGTCGTGCAGAGGAAGATGCCGGTAGCCTGCAGATGATGTCAATGCGAATTCACCACCAGTTTGAGAGTACTGACCCATCGCCAAACTTCCAAGGTTGACACAATAAACCGCAATAGGCTCCTCATCATGCTCGCCATCCCTGCGCAGCGTAAAGCGCACAAAGATCAAGTCCAACATTCCCCCAACACAGTCAAACGGAAGGCTCAGCGGTTCCTGCCACACGGGGTTGAAGCCATTGTTCTTAACTGCATTGGTGCGTCGGGAAACCAGTTGTCCAGTAGAGCCCGGGGAGGTGGGCGAAGGCATGGGAGAAGAGGATGACTGAACATATGAGGCGTGCGCCCAGTCGGGAACATGGATAGAGACTTCCACGTATGGATCCACCATGGACTTTTCCATGACTTCATGGCCGAGAGAATCTTTTGGACGGGGAAGTTGTTGAGCAGAAATGACCTATGGAAGTATAAGAATTGCTCGGAATAAAAAACGACAGAGAAAAACATGCCATTATGTCCAGGGAGTGTTGGGTACGACGAGCAAGCAATTCCTTGTCATGTGTACGGAGGGCCAAGGGCTTCAAAACGTAACCAGCTCGTCCGTTGCGCTGGAACATGGCGTGGTTGATCATATAACCCAAATCTAGACATGGTCAGCGGTCAGCACCAACTCACAGCAGCCAGTCATGAAATCGTACCAAATGTCTGCCAATTGATAGCCACGAGCTGCACGCCGGCCGCCCAATACCGATGGGGCAAATAGTTAGACGAGTTTACCCTCAAGCCCTTCGGATATGTGCGAACCAGATGTGTGCGGTTGTGCTTGATGAGATCCATCATCCCTTGTTTGACAACCTTGTTAGCCGTCTTCTCTGAGAGAGAGAACATGTGCTCCGGTGCATAATGCTCCTTCTTGTTGATACCTCTGCACTTGACGCCGACGGTGTATACGAGGAGGCTCGCGAGAGCAAGCGATATCTTATCTTTACTGACGGCTCGGGATTCCGGATGAGGCGGGGGTTCGGAGGGCGTCATACTAGGCAGAGAAGGAGCAGCTATGCCAGATATCTTACGAGAATGCCTACGGATACGATCAAAGATACTGGGGGTTCTCTTGACCTCGCCCTTCCGCTCTATGTCATCTATGAGTACTAAGAAAATCAGACCTGCACTCATATCTCACCGTTCACAGATTCTATTTCAATGGCTCTAGGTTTCTTCCATTCGTATCTGATCTCTTGAATTACTTCCCAGTCTGTTGATGTTTCGGTGGAAGAGGACTCTGCGTTGACGTCAACTTCTTTCGGGTGAACGGGTTCACTCTCTGAGGTATAGTGGTTCTTTGCCTGGCAATGACAAGCAAGTAAGTAAACACGAGGCGCTACTCAGAACAAAAATATCATCTACCTTCAACAGGACGCTCCCCTTCAACTGTTCCGGACTTGGGAGAACTTCCAACTTCGGGCGTCCTTCCACAGGGGCATTAACAAGCGCATCTCCGAATACAGTGCGCATGATTTCCACCATCATCTCCTGTTGCCTCACAGAACAGTGGATTTCGGCAGATATGATGACGGGATACGGAGATGTAACGAAAGCGTACTTCGCGATGGCTTCGCAAACTTCCCTCACTGATACCTTAGAGGTGAAGGTCTTTCCATGGAATACCATCGGCCCGGTGTCACCATCGTAGACGTCAACTGCAATAAGAGTCGGTTGAGTGACTCGAGGATACTCCAACAGATGACACTTACTCTCTACGCTGCGGCAACTATGCAGAAGAGCCCGTATGTAGCCCTCAATTGTGCTTGAGCCAACGAGCTGGTGGCCGGTAAGATACGTGTTATGCGAGGACGAGATAAAATAATCCGAAAGAGGGCGTGTCATATCATGCCATATTCTGCCTTGCTGCTCAATGAAAGCTGAGTTGTCGGAAGACAGAAGGAACGAGGAGAATCCATCAAGCGACATGATCAGTTCGGTCGACTGAGAAGACACAGGAAGTGGTTGAGTTATATAGGTCCCTGATATGTTGATGGTAGGTGAAGAAACGTCGAGGGACTGTGACAATACAGTGTCGGACGGGGGAGAAGTAGACAATGGAGGGGAAATTAATCTTGTGGGTGGGGATGTTGATGCTTGTTGCGAGGATGGACAGAGTGTCGGACTGACGTCCGATGATGTATTATCATCCGATTTCTTCACGTAACGCGCGAACAGTTGAAAGAGTCCGGCGTGAGACAGCGTAGACTGAATTATTGTCAATCTCGAAGCTGAATCAAAATAAAGCATCCTACCTTCTGAGTATTGCGCATGAAATGCTCAAAAACATTAAAATCAAATCGCCCATCATTACAGGAGCACAATTTCCGATACAAGATATTGATTTCCGGGCGCGCCTTGAGCAATCTGACGAAGCACTGAAAGTCAGAAAAGTTAAGGAAACCACGACAGTTCGCGTCCGCTTGCTACACCGCCATGAGTCCATTGCTCCCAGGAAATGATTGTTGCACACCTTGAACAACCGTATCAGCTCCTCCGTCGAAGTGTTGATATTGAGGCGTCTGCAGAGTCTCTCCACTTTGTCAAAGTGCAACTTTTGGTCGCTCGACTCATCCGATGCCGTCCAGTACTGCTTCTCCAAGATTGCATGCCTAACTTCTTCATTCCCAAGGCCCGTCATGAGTTCCTGCCGTATAGCGTAAAGCTGCCTCAGTGTGATGTACCACATTCGGAAGACGTCGTTAGTCGAAGCGATCAAATGAAGGGTTTTGTAGGCACCATTGAGAATGTAGATGATCGTAATCCATCGATCTTCATAATACTGGGAGAGTTGAAAATGTTGGCGATAGTAGCGAGCGTCAGACGAAAAGCGAAGCTCCTTGATATTCTCAATGGGGACTGTGAATGGTACAGGATATTAACATCGGCAGAGGGGAGTTTCGCAAAGCGTAAGTACGTACTGATTCGCAGTTTCTTAGATTGCCATATGATCTGGCCTTGATCGGGATCGAGTTGAAATTTATAACTTTTCTGTTTTCCAGGAGAAACTTTCGTCATTTGTACACCTTCTCTTAGCAGTAGTGGGACAGTCACGTCGGCCATGGACGACTTCTCGGCGACGTGTTGCATAGAACTTGATGCAACCGGCACGATAGGCGCTGTTGGTCGCTCTTTTGACGAAGAGGAGGCACTAGGTGTATTCGTCATAGGGGGGGACGAATGCAACTCTGGGCTATCCTTCCTATTATGGCCCTGGCGAGTATCTTGACTCTTCGATCGGAAAGATATGGACTTCACTTTCGCATTGAGAAAGCCTCTAGATCTTTTGACAGAATCTCCAAGCGTCCCTTTTCCATTGTCCAGGCTCTTCGTGCGTAAGATCGTCCCCGCTTGTGGAGACGCGTCTTTCACGGCAATTCCAAGTGCATCTTGCACAGCCAACGTCGGCTTGCCCGTGCTCGTCAATAAGCCTTTGGCGCGTTGCAGAATTCGGTTTGGAGTTATCTGCCTCTGTATAGCAGGTGCTCTGAGTTGGTTGCGGTCGGTCATCGTTGTCTAATAGAGTGGGTGCTTTGACGAAGCCGCAGTCGTTGCGCGAGCGCGCTATTTCTACTAGTAGCAAGAGCTGTGTTACACGACTCACGAGCATTCCCCAATTGCAGGTGAGCGTAGTTAGAATTTCTTGAAGCCTTAGCGCTGAACATTAACGCTGAGCAGCGTGTTTCTGCCACAGTTAGAGCGCTACATGGCAACATGCACTGCAAAGTAAGTTCACCGAAGGACCGGATAAATTTTATGTAAGGCCACTGTATGCGCATAATACAGAAGGAACAACTTCATTCTATTAGGGTCTGCCTACGGGAGACTATGCGCATCCCATAGTGGCTCATTCCCAAAGCTTAGAACACGAGGAGGACGAAAGGTATGATGTTCTAGTCTATACATGGGGTATCGTGAAGTAATAATGGGGAAAATTCATGAGAGAAAGTAGGGCGCTACAGGGTTACACCGCCAACTGCCGAAAACCTATCACACAGGTCTAAAAGTGGCACCCTGTGGCTAACCTCGCAGCAGCCTCGGTCTACACTGCCAACTGCCGAAAACCTATCACACAGGTCTACAAGTGGTACCCTGTGGCTCTCGGCAGCCTCGATCTAATGACTTTCTCGGTACCTCTTGCCGAGCAATATAATATATCTATAAGGAAGCGAGGAGGCGAAGGGGTCGGGAGACATGCTTACGGCCACCAAAAGAGGTAT